>LR051380.1:0-10239 GCA_900607525.1 Apocyclops royi
TTTAAAATTGTGGTTTCAAATTATGTCATAGTAGTTCGATACATTTCATGAAAGTTTTTTATTTATATAAATATCACCATTTAAAATAGGTTATTAATATATTAAACAAAGATATTATAATAAATTTAATTAGTTTTTATGAATGTATTTTAAAAAGTATAAAATTTAAACTTGAGTGTATCTGTGTAAAATAGGTTATTAGTATATTAAGCAAAGATATTAAGATAAATTTATTATTTTTTATGAAAATGTTAAGAAAATTATAAAATTCAAAGTGTCAAGCTAAAATGAAATTAAAGAAAAGTAAATGAAATTTTAACAAAATGAAAATAAATTTTGTAATTTCAATTCTCTTTATGAAAATGATGACTTCATTCAAAAATTTATATAAAATTTATTGTTCCAAATAAAATGAAATAAAAAAAGCAATATATGTTCATATGACAATGAAACTCAAACTCTGTTTATAAAAATCTAATTTTGGCATGTTTATCACTCTTGTACTAGCCCTCCTAATGTGAATGAGAGGTTTCCTTTTAAAGACCCATCTGCCTTTTACGGATTCGATGTTAATCTCTAATTTGTAGTCACAATTTTCAGCTCTGTTGTCGGAATTATCGGGTCAGATGAAACTACCTCATGGAGTGCCAGTTTTTTTGGTGAAATTCGAATCCTTCAGTGGTGTCTAATTTTTTTTTATTTCATCGAAATTTCTGTAACAGTCTTAATTTAATATTGTATTACCTTTTCACAGTCCTTTAAAGCATTGTCGCATTATAAAATTGTCGCAATACCCATATTGTCACAAAGGTGGTCTTTCAGCCCCCTAGCAGGACTAAGGGCTGTTCCCCTGATTTGGGTTAGGTCAGGTAATCTAGTGTTTTAAAGATTAAAAAATAAAATTTATAATTTGTGACTATTTCACTTCGCAATAATATGGGAAATGTGACAATATGAAATGTGACCATTTATGTAGGTGTTTTTTTGGTGGAATTTCATCGAGTCTTGCACGACTTTCCTACCGCTAGAAATGCCAGTCAGACTTTTTTTTACAGATAACACAAAAAAGCTAATTCGTTGATAGATTGAGAATATTTTTTTGTACTTTCACAAGAAGCTATCTTAACGTGACTACATACTTCAGAAAAATTATTTAATTTTAATTTTGAAATATTTTCAGAAAAAAACTTAGGTTATAATATTCAAATTATTTGATTCAATTAGTCTAAATTATTCATGACTTATTAATTTCATTAATCATATAATGTACCAATTCAATTTACAATTAGACATTAATTAGCTAATAATTAACATCGATTATTTACTAAAATCATATCAGAATTTATGTATATGTTTAACTTATTTTAACTAAATATAATTTTGATTTAAAGATTAAGATTAAATCTAACGATTAAAAAGTAACTAACCTAACCTAACAAACTAACCTTACCTGACAGTTTGAAGCCGCAGTGTTGCCAAAGATTCGGAGAAATTTCTTAAAATAACAATTTTACCATCTTAAGACTTTTTTGATTGACCACTATAAAATTTTTCAATCAAGTTCTATACTATAAAACAGTAATAGAAGGTATAGTGATAATTACTCCAAACTGCACTATATTTTTATATTTTGGTAATTTTTTCATAATTTTTATCTTGCAACACTTTTTATACAAAATTGCAGCTGGACCAAGAAAGTTTTTGAACTATCCCGTAGCGATAGATCAGGTGTCTTGTCTTCAAAATTTCTTTCTATGTTTATCTTTCTTTCTATATTTATCTTTCTCCTATTTTATCTGTTTCTATCATCTGTCTATATGTTTGTTTTTTTACTTTTATTTATCTTTTTTAAAGTTGTGTTTATATTTATCACATACTTAAGACAACCATGACAATTATGAAGTATTTTGAGGAAGATTTTTTAAAAATATTTTCTGTTTGCTTCATATCCTCTTTTTTCGTTGTTTCTTTCGTTCTTTCTTCATTTCTTTCTTCCATTCTCTCTCTTTTTCTTTCTTTCTTACATTTTTTATCTCTCTCTTTCTTTCTTCCATAGTCTCTCTTTCTCTTTCTTTCTTTCTCTTTTTTTTCTCTTTCTCTTTTTTTCTCTTTCTCTTTCTTTCTCTTTCTTTCTCTTTCTTTCTTCCATTCTTTCTCTTTCTTTCTTCCATTCCTTCTTTTTCTCTTTCTTTCTTCCATTCTTTCCCTTTCTTTCTTTTCTTACATCTTTCTTTCTCTTGTTTATTGTGTTCTTAGCTTTCTATATCCTTTATTTTCTTCTGTAGAGAGCACCTGGTTACTTTTGCATTGAAATGTCATATTGACAAGATGGTTTTGGTTTTTCAACCAACAATCAGCGATGAAAATTAAAGTTTAAAAAAACGAAGGAAAAAAAGAAAAGAAAGAAAAAAGAAGAGAAAGAATAGAAAGAAAAAGAAAAATAATTAGAATAAGAATGAAAATTAGAGTTAAATAGGGACTTGCATGCAATACCCGAGTTCGAGCTGCAATTTCCAATCTGTTACAGTCTCAAAATGTCGCCATCTTAAAAAGTTGCAATTTTGAATTACATTTTTAATGCATGGAAATTTGACGAAAATTCTAAGCTTTTTTTTCGTGACCGACGTCTGTACAGGAGAAGTCTAAAAAAAATAATCGATTTTATTCAGTCGGAGTGAAACTGAATTCTTTTTTACGGTCGGAGCTCCAGAGAGATTTTTCTTGAAACGGCTCGTGGTTGTAATCCTGTTTTGCAACCCGGAAATAATGCAAAAAAATCTTTTTCGGTAAATTTACAGAAAAGAATTCCCGACACACCAGTTTTATTTATATCAGATTAACTGCCGGACAGTGTTGCCAATTGTTTCTCTGAATTCCACCAAAGTCTTCTAGAAGTATTGTATAATCTTGTTATAGTTTAATACGATTAACTGCCCGCCAGTGTTGCCAGTTGCTACTCTAAATTCCACCAAAATCAAAATTGAATATCATATTGCCTAATGTTAGAAACTTGACTGACAACAGGTACTGCCAGTGCAACTTGAAATTCCACCAAACTTGATTTAGACTGAACCAGTTTGATTGCCCGCAAGTGTTGCCAAAATCATCTTGAATTCCACCAAAGTCTAGAATAAATACTAGAGCGTTTAGGGGCCAGTTTGCACCAACTTCATTGTTAGCCAGTGTTGCCAAAAATGACTCTTTAAAGTCCACCAAAGTCTTACCGACGGAGGCTAAATTAAACTACCTACACATTGTCATAAATGATATGGAATTCCACCAAAATTTGGTTAACATTGGTAGAAGTGCTAATTGGAAACATCGGTTACATAACCACTGTGTCGGGCGTACGTAACTTCAAGTCTAACCACAAATAACAAGTCTTCTTGTGCAACAAGCTGGACTTATAGTTTCGTGCGCTCGACGCAACGATTGACCGAGGCTTAAATTACATTTTCCTCATGAGGATAAATTTATAAAAATAACTCTGTTACCTAAATAATAGATTGGTGCCTCTGATAAATATCAAATAAATAAAAATGGTTGAATAGTAACAGTATTGCCAAATATGTATTTAAAAAATCCACCAAAAACTTCATCTAAATTGTGTACGTAGATGTCTCCCCAAACATATAACTTCAAGGTTTGTTTCTGTGAAATTCCACCAAATCTGGCAGCAGTACACAACTAAAATTTGATCTATCAAATAAAGTTGGCAACCTCGCACATCAATTTTTTTCCTGAAATTCGTAAAAATTTATAAGAAAAAAAAATTTCAGCTTGCCGAAAAAGGTGAAAAAAATTCCTCCTTTCTATGCTTCCATTTCTTCTCTGCTTGTCTTTCCGTCCTTTATTCTCTTTTCTTTTAATTCTCCTCTATTTTTGAATATAAGTTCTCTTTATTACCTCCCTTTGTGCTTCTTTTCTGCGTCTGTTCCTTTTCCCTAAACCTTTGATGGATGCTCACCCGCCGTGTCAGGATTTTGGAGTGATTATTCAGGCAGGTGGTGTTTGGATTTTATTTACAAATTGTTTTTCATGGTCAAAAAAAAAGAAATTAGCCAAACTGATCATCACTTAAGATGATGTCAACCAAAGCTGAGGGTTCTATTGGTTTTTATCTCTTTTTTCTTTTCTTTTTCTTTTTTTCTTTCTTTTTTTCTTTTTATTCTTTCTTGAGTTTTTTCTTTGCTTTTTCTTTTTTTTTCTCAAGTTTTTCTTTTTTCTTAAGTTTTTTCTTTGCTTTTTCTTTTTTTTTTCTCAAGTTTTTCTTTTTTCTTAAGTTTTTTCTTTGCTTTTTCTCTCCTTTTCTTTTTTTGTTTTTCTTTCATTTTTTTTTTTTTTTTTGAAAATGTATAGGGAATCATAGAGAATGCTAAATTTTACAGTTTTTTACTGTCAGATAAATTCCGAGATAAGAGTCTAAAAATATTTTTAATTTTGTTTGTTTTGTTTTAACTTCGCCGCACCAAACAAATTTTTTTTCTTAGCATTAAATCCTTTTCATCTCACATTGTCACAATGCTATAATTTCATAATGTAAAAAAATTCGCTATTGTTAACATAAGGGGGGGAGGGGGGGAGTTAGTCCTCCCTAATGTTTAGCAATTGATCAGCTTTTTACATATAATAATTAGCTAATAAGGTTTTAACTTATAATGTTAATTAATGATAAATTAAGTTGTATTCAGGTTTTTTTTTTTTTTGAGAAATGACATATATTTTATATTGAGATATCATTGGAAATGATTTGGTATTGGAATGGTCTGATACCTTGAAACTTATTCTTAAATCACTTTTCAATGCTTATAGTATATATTCATTCATTTTTTTCGTTTATTTTGACCCAAGATGAATATTTTTTACAATATCAATTATAAAGGGTTCAAAATAGTTGACATGATTGATTTTATTCTTTATTTCTTCTTCCCTCCTTCATTCAAAAATTTGTCCTGGGTGGGGCCCCGAATCCAGGACTCCTGCATGGGAAGCCAATGCCTTATCCACTTGACCATCTAGCCCCCCTATTATTGGTTGATTTTTTAAATTCAAAATTATAAGTTCATAATCCCCCACACAAAAAAAAAATTAAAATCTTTCTGTAAACATTTTCTTATATACTTATTCTAAATATCTTTTTAATTATTTTGCCTGTACAAATGGCACAACTTATCCCTTAAACGAGACAGGCTATCATATCAAGGACATAGGATGGGTAATAGATTATTCTGTCATAGTGTATGACATTTCAATTTCTGGTGAAAAAAAGAAAGAAAAATGGAATTACAGGGTCACTCAATTGAACTTGTACATTCTTTATTTTTTTAAATTTAGTTTCAAATTAAAGTATTTTCTTTTAAATCACATTTTGTGTTTATATAGATCTTAGAATTTGGCATTAAGCTGTGTGTGTAATTAGATAAATCAATGAAATTTCAAGTCTAAAAGTTGTAGCAAGTCAACTGACTAACCCGGTTGAAATAGATTTCATTAATTTGATTTTTGTCAGCATGTTTCATTCTTTCTTCAATTGAAATCTGTGTGAGACGGGAAAAATGACTTTAGACCCCCAGTGTTGCCAGAAATGAAAGTAGAATTCCACCAAAAATAGAGCAAAATACCATATGTTCTCTTCTGATTCCTCTTTCTACACAAAAATTTCCTGTTACAATTTTAAGGAATTTCTCCAGATCTGGCAACACTGAAGGTACCCCACATGTGAAAGAAGTCGTTTCAGTTTGTCGCACATCTCATGTTGGCACAAAGCCGAATTGCCGCATTCTTAATCAGTCGCTGAAGAGAAAGTTTAAGATCCCTAAATTAGGTTTAGTATCTAAAACTCCAAAAATATTTTTTGGGCAATATGGGACTTAAAGCAATTTGTAATGTGACCATTAGAAAGTCATTTGCGTTCCTTCTGTAGTCAATCTTATAAAAGTAATTTTAAGATTGAAAAGCTGGCCACTTTAATAGAGATAAAAAAATTGCTCATTTTTTGAAATGGGACAGCTTTTTCGTAACATACGATCGTAATTTTTTCATAACATTAAGAAAAAGTGAGAAAGACTTGCAAAACTTCTCATAATAATCTTTAAAAAGATTAAGGGAAGAATAAATACTAAGCTAGCAACGGCTAGGTTAGGTAATATTAATTTCTTAGCGTTTTTAAGTTAAAAAATTAAATCTTACATCATCACTGAGCTACAGTTTTACTTTCCGACAAAATGGAAATGCAACATTTTGAAACATGATTGAAACAAAAAGGAAATGATGCAATGAACAAAGGGGAAACCTCGGGTTCGACCCCCCCCCCGCCCCCCGCCACTCCCCGGGCGTTGAAGTTTTTCAGCTGGATATTCGATTATAATTAAATTACATATTTTCTTAACTATAGAAGAGTTTATTTAGTTCATCAACTATTAAATAATTTCATATTGTAATAATAGTAATAAAAGCTTAGATATATTTTTTATGTAATTTCATACTGAGCTGTGGACAGCCAAAAATAAGTTATACCCTGCCCAGGTGGCCCAAAATCAAAAATTAATTGTTAGCCAGAATTTGGGAGGTCTACAATTAAATCGATCCCTAGGATACATCAGACATTGAAAAAAAATTGAATAAAAAGAAATTAATCTCTGTTTCAGTAAGACATTAAGATTTTTTTTTAAAACTTGAACTTTTAAGTAATTAATTAATTTTAATTATTAGATATAATGTATATTTAAGAATCTACATTTCCTTTTCCCTTAAATCATGAGTTGATAGCGTGTACAAGCTGACCCCTACAAGGTAGCATCTATTTTTGAATTCCTCGTTTCTGATTGGTCCACGTGACCCAAAATATATTAAAGTTTGGCGTCTGAAGGTCTGTTGTGAGCTGGAAGCGCCAGTTCTGAACGAATCAGTAAACCGAAAGGACGTGTAATAAAACTTGTAAAATCCAACAAGTTTATTTTGAACTTTATCATCATTCATTGTCGTATAAAACTAGTATAACATCAATATACTAAAGATAATTAATCTTTTTATTTTACTCAGGACAGGGATTTGAACCTGAGTCCTTGCCTAGTTCTAGTTCTAGGGAAATTGCCAGATTTGAGCGAATTTCCCATAAACCGAAACTTAAATAGGAGTACAGACCTAATAATTTGCTTGATTTTTGGTGAAATTTTCATGTCATTTCTTGCAGCAGTGTATCCAACCATTTTTAGTCAACAACTAAGGCAGTCGTGTGAAAATAATTTTCCTGTTAATATTAAAAAATTCACGAAAATCTCTCCAAAAAATTATTCAACCTATGTACAGTGTTGCCAAATTAGGGGAAATGACTTAAAGTCGGAAATATAAAGTGTTGTGTCTAAAAAGGACTTTATATAGACTATACAACATTTTATTTAGTTTTTGGAGAATTTTTCATGATACTTCTGGCAACACTGCCATTGTATATGTTTATAAAATGCAGAATAAATATGATTACCAATTCTCTATTTATTAAAGATTAAAATAGTAGAAAAAATATTGATTAACTTTCCTCATGAAGTGTTTCTCACAGAAGTTTTAGTTTTAAAATATATTTCAAGTGTGACAATTCAATTGCCTTACACAAGACCTTTTTACCAAAAAAATTTTTTTTTCTTTTAAATCTAGCATTAGTTCAAGCCACAAAATAAATTTGAATTTGAAGAAAAATTGTCCTTTTTTTTCTTATTTTTGTTTGAAAGACATTCGATTTTCGAGGAACAGTATGGGGTTTGAACTTAATCAAAGATTTATTTTACAACTATAGACAGCTTGCATTAAGTTAAAAAATTTAGGATTCAATGAGTATCAGAAGCATATTTACTTTTAAGATTTTTTTCATGTTTAGGTATACTATAACTTAAGTATTTAGTTGTATATGTATTTTTAAATTCAGAATATCATTACATAATTTCAAATTAATGTCTTTATTGAAATAGTAATAACTAAATTTATTGAATAGTAAAATAGCCATTGATAAAATACAAAAATTGATAAAACCATGAAAAGATTAAAAATTTAGTATTAAAGGAGAATTTTCTATTTTCTATTTTCATTTGTTATTTATTATTTATTATCAAATTTTAAAGAAACCTAACCTGACCTTACAATATAGGGATCCTTCTCTGAGACCTGATTGGCCACTAGAATCCCCTTTTATACAAAACTGGGACAAAATGAAACTTCCTCAAAAAAAATTGATTTTTTAAAAAGTAAAATATGTCTTTTTAATGTTAAGTTCTTTTTTCAAAAAAAAATTATGTCTGCTTATGTTAATTTGCATTGAAAAAAAAAACTGAATAAAATTTTTTTTCCTGGAAAGTTCAGCGGGATACTTGAAGAAAAATGACCAATAAAAGAAATAATCTATTACATTTGAAAAAGAAAAAAGAATTTTAACTTATTTTTTTAAAAAAGTACAGGAATTCCATTACAAGTTAACCTAACCTAAGATCTATTTTAATGATTTTTTATGTATCCATTTCCTTGAAAGCTTAAATGATGGTACACATTTTTGTAAACAAACAATTAGCTGTAAATAAAATTTTAAAACTTAGCTTTGATGTGTGTAGAAAAAATGTTAAATATATTTTTTGTGTTTTTTACTAAATAATGCTTATTCAGTATCTTTGAATTAATAAAAAATTAATTGAAATATATTTTTTGTTTATATTAAGGAAAAATATAGTCATTCAATAAATCAGGCGACTAAAAAAAACGAGACAGAAAAAAACAAACATACAAAGAAATCAGGATAAAATACAAATAGAGAAGAAAATGGAAGGTAAAGCTAATCAAAGAACAAAAACAGACAAAAAATCTTTTTTTTCTCTCAACGGGAGTTAATTCAATTTAGAAATTTGGCTCCTTCTTCTAGATTTTTTTTCTATCTAACAGTTTCAAAAAATGAAAAAAAAATTCTATCACTTTAAAACATATAATAACATTTTTCATTTTGTTATTAATGAAATTTAAATATAGTGTTTCATTCAATATAAAATATAATAATATAAAATTTAACTGACGAAATTAAGAAATAAAAAAATAATTTTTAGAAGGTGACGTCTTGAAAATGCGACTATGTGAGAATTCAGCAATACACAACGACTTAATTTTAAATTTCACTTTTAATATTTTTTTTTTTTTTGCTTCCTGATATTCCTTTTAAGTTGGAGGTGTCTCGAGTCAAATGACCCGATGTCGAGCCTGAAAAAACAACAACATAATTTCTGTTTAGTGCTTCACAACTTTTATCATCAATTTTGTTCAATCAATTATTCATTCATAATCTCTTTTCATTTGTAAAAAAAATATTGATTTCTTGTTTGCTCGAGACTTTTTTTTTTTTTTTTTGAAAATTTGACAGACCGGGCCGATATATTTTTTTCTTTTTACCTGAAAATTTTCCGCATGAACACCTAAGTGTTGAAGATCCCTAATCCTTCCTGCTTTAAAGACGGACATAGCACAATAACCTTTTCAAGTGAACTCTATTGTAATTTTATTTTAATACAGCCGGTGTTGCCGAAAGTAAATTTTGGTGAAATTTGCTCAAAATAAAACTACAAGCTTAAATATCTCCGTTTGTAGAAGAGGCTTTTGAAAATATTAAGAGAAAAAAACAATTATCATAAATTCAAGTAAAATATTTATTTTTTGTGGAAATTTGTTGAAATTTTAGTGACAAATCAGGCAGCACGAAGTACACATCCGATGTTAAAAAACAAGCGTTTCTACAAAAAAAAAGAAAATTTTCTTAGGAAAAATATTAATTCAACCAAATGCCAAAAATAATTTGTTAGAATTATTTAAAGATTATTTTATTATTACATAGCAAATTATTTTTCATAAATTTTTATAAATAAGAGAAGTAAAAAATCTTACCTAAATGTTTAATTTTTATTTTATTAAGCTATAGAAAATGAATTAAACTTTTTGTAATTATTAAATGTATTTTATTGTGATTTGAAATTTCACAAACCAATATATGTGAATAATATAAATCTTTAAAAAAATAAAATAAAAATTTCTTCATACTTAAACATATATCAATATTAATTGAAGTAAAATAAATTCTACAAGTAATTGCATAGATATATAATTTAACCATATAGAATATTAAAAAATACCTAAGATTTAATAAGAACTTTTGTGAATATGATCCAAGATTCAGAGGTTATCTCGTATGAAAGAATACCCAGTGATGCATTTATACAC
>LR051381.1:0-10239 GCA_900607525.1 Apocyclops royi
TTCATTCTGCTTGACAATGAACCACTTAAACCTTTATGTATTTATCTCCTTGAAAGTAGAAACAATCAATTCAAATCATCAGTAAGGACTATTTATTTTCTATAAGAAAAATGACAACAACTTGTACAGGATTTACCAGCAGATTAGATCACAAATTAGGACCTTTTTATGAATTGAAACATGAGCATAAATAAAGACATGAAAGAATTCTCTTAAACTGGGGTTGATCAACAGGAATCTATTTGACCCCTACGAAGTTGCTGAATTTAGATATTTTCATAAAAAAATAGGAATTATAATCGAGAGCGTGAATAACACTCCCTTCATGGAGTTAAACAAACTCCATCTCTTGCACGCTCAATTTTCCTCGATCATCCTTTCTAACGATCTCATGACAGAGGACATGGGAGTATCTGGAGCTTTGACAACTTCCACTTCACCAGCGACCTCCAGATGGCTTGGTCCTTCGACGGAATTCTCTTCTTCAAAACGGATAAGATCTTGAACTGGCTTCGTTCTTCCAGTCGCATCAACATTTGCTTTTTTCAAGAGCGATCACCTCTGGTCTTTCCTGCTCTCGCTCCGCTCCTAACTCATCCAGCAACGCATCCCCCACGTACCCAATGAGGGCTCGCACACGGTTCCGAGGCTCGTTGAAGTTGATGACAGAGCCTAAAAGGGTGGTGAGTTCCTGAAACAATGTGGGCCTGACATTCATGACAACATTGAGAAGCTCCGCCTTCGACTCTGCCGTTTCAAACTCTTCCAGTTCTCGCCTGGCCTTGTAACGATCTACTACGCCTTCCGTTTCAGGAGTTCGGACGTCGAGAAGCTTCTTCATCTTTGGATAATCCGATAACTTTTCTCCTAATAGCCAGAATCTATACACCCTGGTCTTGAACAGGGTGTGGAATTCCGGATCTTCGGCTACGTGTACTAGCCCTGCAACTAAATTCTTTTCGTAATGTTCCAGATAGACTCTAACAATCCATACTTGGGAGTCTTTGTGAGCCTTTGTGAGCCTTCTGTGAATGTCCTAACAATCCACACGTATCACAGTTCTGGGCAACACAATATTTTGTGCGATTCCTTATCCTCGCAATAGGGATACTCACATTTAGACTCTAAGAATCAACACGCATGGACCTCCTCCATTCTCCCTCACTTTTTGCATAACATCTTAAGAGTCTTCAACCTTGACAGGCATATTCATGACTGCCTGCAGGAGACGATACCTGGTCCAAAAGGCAGATTATTGAGGTCCTCTTCTCGTCCGCAGGCTGGAAACCACAACATCTAACTTCAGGAACTCGGCAGCTTCCTTAGGACTCCTCAAAGGAGTATTCGGTCGATGTTTCCTGTATGTCTGTAGGGCCACTCTTGAGAAGAAACTCAGATTTTCTTCCTAATCGTAGTCAACGACGTTTACCATCCAACTGAAGAACGCTTCCATGACAGCAAAGACCTTTTGTTTAAAGTAATTGATGGACCTGGCCGTCATGATGGCCAGGTTATAGAGTTCGCGGGGATGTACCTCCACTTTGCATCCCAGAATCCCTGCTCCTAGAATCGTCTCTGACAATTGACATCCTGGCAAGGTTTCAATATCCACTAAACTGTGAATCAACGGCCGAATCCGACATGCGGGCGACCTGCCTGCTCCCTCTATGAGGATTCCGTAGCTGATGTCCTCAATGACTTTCTCTACTATGCTAGGGAGCTTCAGTCGGCCTAACGAAGCATACCAGAGATAAATTTTCCCATTCAGTAGGCCTATAACATATATATATAATAATGGTTTGATCATGTATTTCAGAATGAATCGATAAAAGGCACATTTCTTCCGCTGCATCTTTCAATTCTTTGATCAAATTGACATCCTTCTCCTCAATGTTAATTCTCAACTGTGGGATGTTTTGTCTGGGTTCCTCCACACGCCAATTTTGTTGGAAGACTTTCCAGTGGTCAATTCCCACGTACCCAATGATTTTCTCTGTCTGGATTGCTACGGGCTCTGGACTCCTCTGTCTTTCTCTCCTTGCTCGGTCTCTCCGTTGCTTGTTCACATACGAACGAGAACTTTCAGGGTAAGGACAATTTAAATAATGCCGACTTTCTCAATCGAATCATCTTAACAGATGTCGCCAGAGATCTCAGTACTCTTCCTCATACGGGTTCATGCTGTGAAAAAGAATCAATTATTTACAATAACTCTAGGCTCCAAAGGACAAATACGGGTTATAGGTCTCTCAAATTCTCCTTCGGAAGTTTTTATATAAACTTTTCAAACTTTTTTATCTTTAGAGGGAACAATTTTAGTAACTAATGAAAGTTTCCAAAGACCACTATCTAAATTAGGCTCTAGCTCTAATACGAGCTCTCCTTCGGAAACATTAAGTCGAGTAGTTTTCCATCATTGTCGATTTCTCATTTGCGTGACGTAATGCTCGAGGAAAAGATTCCAGAATTTCTTGACAACTCTATGAATCTCTTGCCATCTCTTACTTAAAGTGTCCACCTTATCTAACTGACAGACTGACCCTCCCAAGTCACCAAAAATAAAATGATTAGTAGTCAATACGATAAAATTTTCCTGTTCTTTTACTCTGGTCAGGGGTCTGGAGTTGACTAAGGTGGCGCAGCGATAAACAACAGTCCTGAATTGATCCATGTTCAGCTCCGTTCTAGGTTTGAGCTCCTTAAAGGCTCACTTGAAAGCCTTCACCATTGTTTCATAAATTCCTCCATGATGAGGCCCTCGAGGTGGTAGAAGTGCCATTGAATTTTAGCTGAGATTTCTTTCTGAACCAGATCCTCTTGGAGCAATCTCACCCAATGCTCCAATTCTTTTTCTTCTGAGGTGAAAGTCCTAAATTTGTCTGACAAGATCTCTGAAAGGATTCCCCTGATGTCCACAAATCGGCTAATTGCATTCATGAAAGATTCCTGATCCATTCCTTTGGTAGCTTCGAAGTGAACCACTCGAATCTGAAGACAGGTAAATACTAAAACATAGCATTTTTTCCTGGCCTGTCCTCTTCCAAACTTGATCTCAAATGGTCCTGCGAAATCCAAGCCAATTTTGTTGAAAGCCTTCAGGGGTTCCTCGAAGCAATACTGAGGGATTTCTCCCATTAGTTGTTCACCTGGTTTGGCTCTGAGCTTTCTGCACTTGAAGCAGTTAGCTCTAATGCTTCATAGCGAATTGTCCAGACCAATAACTTCGAACATCATTTTCAATTTTGCTTTGCACGCTTCAATCCCCAATGGATGCTCATTGGGGTCATGATACTTTTTCAGGATTAGCATTGATCCATGGGTTTTCGTCAATAGGACTGGGCACCTCATGTTGTATGGTAGGAAAGACAGTTGCAACAGTTGTGATCAACCCGTCGCTTCCTATAAACAAGTTCAATGACTGGAACTTCTTGGGCTTTTTATTGTCTCCTAATTCCTCTCTTATTTCCGAGATGATGTCTGATTCTTTCTGGCTTGACCTTAGTACAAATCTGATGACTGAGTTTCTCACGTTGGCCTTTTTGCTCACTTTGTTAAAGATGCACATCATTACTCGTATCAGTTGTCGAGATCTGAAAATCTTTTCAAAAATGGTTTCTCTGATCCGAAGGTATGAAATGCCAAGGCTTCACTCCTGATGAATTCCTCCACGTACTCTTTTTTGACTTCTTTGAAGGGCCTTGCCACCATAGGGTCTTATTTGCAAGTTCCTCTAAATTCGGCATTCTGGTTGCTACATCAGCTGGATTTTCGTCTGTTGGCACATGTCTCCAGTTCTTTGGGTTGGTCCTTTGTTGAATTTCTCCCACTCTGTTGGAGACAAAGATTTTCAGTGCGTGAGGTGGTGTGTTGATCCAGCAGAGACAATTGCTCGAGTCTGTCCAATGTGTTCGGTGTTGAACTTTAGTGCCAATGCAATCATGTTTCCGAGTCTGGCGGCCATCAAGCAGGAGTTCAGTTCATTCCTTGAGATGGACTGAGTCTTTGAAGGCGTTACCCACACCTTATGGAATCCTTCTCACACTCCCTCCTTGGAACTTCCACTCTGGCATATGCTACACACGCAAAAACATTTTCTGAGCTATCGCAGAACACAAGAATTTGGATTGATTTTGCATCATCAAATTGAAAATGTCGAGGAATTGAGATTAGAGCTTCTACTTGAAAGAGCTCTTCAAGCCACTTTTCCCAATCTGAGGCCACAGCTTCGGGTATTACGTCGTCCCACTTCCATTTCAAGCAAGTCACTTTTTGTAGAATCGACCGAGAATGAATGACAAAGGGGGCCATGAACCCCAAGGCATCGTAAAACATCATCTGAAATCTCAAGATGTATCACAGCATCCAATGTGTGAGGCCTTGAATTCCTTGAGCTACCTTGAACTCCTCCACCGTGTCTAATTTTGCTTTGAACTTGAAGGTGTCGGTCGCAGCATCCCAAATGAGTCCCAACGTTTTGCAGGCTTCTAAAATTCCTTCCTTGTCTTCTGTAAAGGACACCTTACTTGACAGGAGATCCTTTGGAATATTTTTCAAAAGAAGCTGCGAGTTGGAATAAAACTTGGCCACTTTCATGTCGATAAAATTGAGGGCTTTCATGAAAGACATCGAAAGGTTCAGCAGTTCCTCCTCTTTATGAGTACTGCATGACATGTCGTCCATGTATGTTAGCTCCTCGACTGCCAGTTTGACCGTTTCATCATTAGATGTAGCTGCGGCATGTTCTAAAGCCTTATGACTTAAATTGGGTGATGACTTATTTCCAAACAGGACCCTTGTGAACTGGTACGGCTCGTTGTTCCAGAAGAAGCAATGAAATCGTCTGTCATTCTTGTTGAGTCTAATTCTTAAAAATATTTCTGAGACATTGCACATCATTGCAAATTTAAATTGTCGAAATCATAAAAGAATTGATGGCAAGTCATTAAGCCTATTTGGCGTGTCAAAAATTTCAGAATTTAATGATTTCCCTCTTCTGTCTTTAGCCGCTGCGTCAAAAACCAGTCTCACCTTTGTTGTCGACCTGTCTTTCTTGACAACAGGGAAATATGGCAAATAAAATTGATCCTGTCTATTTAGATCTTCGAAATTTGTTACCTTCTCAATATAGCCCTTTTGTAGATAGTCCTGGAAGATTTCATCTGTCATTTGTCGATGTTCCTTTTTTCTTCAAGTATGGTCCAGAGTTTGTCTTTCTTTGCCTTGCTGTGACATCTCTTGAATTGTCGACGAGATCTGGGTTTTGCTCCCTCCATTGGACCTGTGCTACCACAAAAAAATTGTCTTTGTTTGTCTCGACTCTCACTCTCATTTTTTCATCTGCTGATTTTTCGTCTTCGGACCAAAGACGTCTATCTTTCTTGTGATTCTTCGAAGATCAGGGCAGGTAGTAGTCTTCCTTGATGCTGATGGCTTCTAAGTCGAAGAGCTTCTTGACACTCTCACGTAAATTGTCTAAGTCCTCCATGTCGGAGACATCCTTGGGCATGTCGACTGTGATAGTTTCTGTGTTATGAATAAACTGTACTGAAGACAGATTATAGGTTAGAATGGATAATAATTTGTTGAATTTTTCGCTTGATTTATTCTTTTCGTAACCCAGTTGCCTTTCTTGATTAGGCTGATCTGTCTTCGGAAACTGTCAATGTAAGCCGAAAGTTCGTTTTACAAAGTTACCGCAGTCCGTGAAGAATTGCATGAACTTCGTAGGTCTCCTCTCTGTCGTTTCATCTATCAAGTGGTGGACTTCTCCGAAAGCCGTGTATCTGAAGATCAACTTTGTGACAACCGGTTCATCCATTTTTGTCTTTACGAACTTGAACCTGAACAAGTTATGGTAATCTGTGCCGATTATCATGTCCAATTTCGCGTTTTCTGGTAGGGGCTCGAACGGGATGTTTTTTAGAGATTTGTATTCGTGTTTGTGGATGGACCAATCCACAAGGCATCCTCCTCCTCCTAGAGTTGGGATCGACCACACTTGCATGGTTGTTAACACATCTCCTTGGCACAAATTCATCTGGAACTGAATTCTTCTTGCATCGTATTTTCAGGATCCTGTTGCGCCTGTCACTTGTCTTTTTGTGGTATTGAGGACTGGTAGCTTCAAGAAATGAATTACTTGGTCTGTCATGCAAGTTGAGTTTGAACCGGAATCCAGCAGTACACAGATTTTTCCTTGTCTTTTTCCATTTGACATTACCGCTATGAATTTCTGTTAAAATCGTATTTTAGAATTGCTGTCATTAATACCGAGTTGTCGCTGTCGTAATCCTCATCCTCAAGATCTTGGTTGCCGAACATCACTGTGGCTTCTGCAAAGTAGGCCTCGTTGTCAATTGTGGACTCTGCTTCTTCGAAAGCGATGAAGTTCACTGTACCGTCTGGGTGAAGGAGTTCATGATGTCATCCTTCGCACGCGTCGACTCCACATTTTGTCCTCTTTACTTTGCAGTTTCTCATCAGGTGAGCTGGTATTAGGCAATTGTAACAAATCCTGTTTTTTCTTGCATATTTATACCTCTCGTTCATCTTCATATTTTTGAACTTTTCACAATCGGCTAGTGACAGATGTTCTTTGTTGCAAAGAGGGCATGACTTCTTGCTCGCTTCCAGCTTTTTCTCTTCTTTTTTATTGCCTCGAAACCTTGAAAACATCTTTGACATCTTGCCTGCTGCTTTCTTTTTCCCTGGGTCCTTGCTTTCATTTCACTTTGCGATGAAAGTCTCCATGGCTGCGTCAGAGTCAAGGCTGTCATCTTCTGGGGAAGATTCTTGATCCGAATCCTGCATGAAGACCACTTTTTCTCTTGTTTTTCTTTGGCCTTCCGTGGCAGCCAACTCATTCTGACGGATTTGGTAGTTGACCCATTTTAGAAGGTTGGAGAAGCTAGTCTGGCGCTCTTCCAATGGCCATCCACTCGTCTCGACCCATCGCCGGAATTCCTTGATCAGCTTTGGTGACAGCTAGCTTTTAAAGTTGATGAACAAGTTTGATCGCTCGTCCTCCATTTCTCTTCGGCCACCTTCTTGTTCCGTATGGAACAATTGGAATAGAACCATGACTCCTTCCAATTGTTTTAAATTCTTCGTTTTGAGGTCTGATAGAACTGGTAATTTTTCTTCATTCTCTTGCATTACCAGTCTATGTCTGTGTTCGCCTCCATACGTGTCGTCCAAGAATTCCCATATCCTGTGATAACTGTGAAGGTTCATCTTGGTTCTGACACGCAACCTCGCTTCGCTCGCAATTTCTTTTGATAGGTGCTGCATTAGGAGATGAACTAATCTGCTTCCATTGTCTCCGTAAAGGCCTTCGTAGATGTCCTTGAAGGCCATTCTGAAATACGGATAGTCCACGTAGTCTCCTTCAAATTTCATGACTTCAGGTTTCTCAACTTGCGAGAAGTCTTTTCGTTGTCTCCAGGGCTCTGCTGCTGGTGGAGGTGGCTGCAGAGTTGGGAGACTCAACGTCATTGTCATCATGATGGGTGGTGGTGAGGGGAAGTTAGTTTGAGCTCGAGGTCCATATGTTCCATTTTCTTCGTAGAATTTCGGTGGTGGCCTATTTAGAGAAAATGTGTTGATCACCAAGTCGATCGAGTTGTATGCTGACCATGCTGATGCAAGACTTGACGTCTGAGTCCATGGTGTAAATGGTGGGGCCTCACATGAGAGGCTGGCTGATGCTCCTTGGATCTCCATATCTTACAGCGATTTGTCTGATGGGCCTTGTTTTTCTTTATTTTTGCTGGAGTTTGAACTTCTGACATTCAAACTCGTCGTTGACCTTCTTCCAAAAAGTCTCATTTCTGGTGGTCATTTCCTTCAGGGCTATGCTATTCTTGGCTTCGATTTCCAAGATGGTCACCTTGTTGTTGGCCCTGACTTCAGCCGCAATCCTGTCTACCTGACTTCGCACTTCCTGTGTTGTTTTTTTCCATGTTAGCCTTCATGTCGGCTTACATTTTTTCAGTTTGGGCGCGAAGTTCTTGTGCTCTCTTGTCTGCTTCTGCTTTTGCATTGGCGAGAGTCTATTCATTTGTGATGGACGTAAGGTCGGCTGTGGCCCTGACATTGTCGCTGGTCATCTTCATGAGATCCATGAGTTTTTCTAACTTCTCATACATTTTGCCCAAGATTTTGTTCTCCATTACTTGAAGATCTTCCCTCAGGGCGACGGTCAAAGACGCAGAGTCCACGCTCGTTCTATGAACAATGCTTGAGAGAATCCATGGAAGTCATCCTCTTCTTTGTTCCTCATGGCCCTGAGTCTACCCAAGATGGAGTCTGCCCTGTCAAGCAAATTAGGAGATGAGGTTCTCGGCAGTGGAGCTTGCTGTTCATCGTCGTCGGTCGAGCTGTTTTCTGTCTCGGCATTCAGGATCAGTGGCGGTGTCGGGTCTGTGGTGGCCTCCCTGTCTGATCCCAGGAGCAGCTGCAGCAGGTCTTGACCTGCAACAGGGATGTTGCGGGGACGCTTGAGTCAGCCCTTGAAGACGAGATGAGCAATGGATGAGAGCGTTTTTTGAAGTTGGGTCAAACCTTACGTTGACCTTGAAGAGTTGTTGGAGTGCGGTGTGGCTTGTTGGGTTAGCACTTGAATTAACCTTGATGTTGACTGAAGTTGGTGAATTGTCTTTGAAACTTGATAAAGGTAAAAGAAACTTTGAAAACTTTGAAAAAACTTTGAATCATACTTGTTGGAAAACTTCGAACGAATGGGAAGAATGCATGGTGTTTTCTTCTGAAGAAGCGGAAGTTGGATTAGGGACTTACTGGTTTTTGTTATGATTTTTGGGTATTAAGCTGTACCGTTCCACTATTGTGAGTTAGGAACTGAACAGCTTATCCCCTTAAAGGTAGTCCCTAATATGTTGTGAAATTCTAAAATTTCAACTCTTCTGGTCGTCCTTAAAATTTCGAGTTTTTAATTCAAAATTTTTTGACATATTTTGACATCATGACGGTCGTAAAGGCCTTTGATTTTTTTGTAGTTTCGGGGAATGGCATGCATCCACATATTCATTATCAACCGATAAGGCAAGTGGATGTGAACATTTATCTCCTGACCTTTTTCAATATTTCTTTCAACATGCGGTATTAATTGTTTGTGACTTTCCTTTTGGGCTCTATGCTGACGGCCACCTTCTTCATGGACAATGGGCAGCCCAATGAAATTGTTAGAAAGTGGCCAAAGACTCCGGTGAAGACTCCTCCTGTTCATCCTAGTATTCCGAATCCCTCAACAATGGAAGAGTTCGTTCGTCAGGTTCAGGAGTATTTCACGAAACTCCTATGAAGCAAGTGGCATTTACGTGGATCAGTGCTTCTCAAGATTTGCGCGATGGCAAGCCTTGCCCAAGTGAGATTTGTCTTTTTTGTCATGTCTGCAGGGGATGTGTCTCTCGTGACAATGCGTTGGCTTTCTCCTGTGACCACCGAGGCGATTTCCGACAGAACTCAGTCCTCATAGGGGAGTATGACTGGCATCGGGATGACCGTGGCTTTTGTTTTTAATGATAGGCCTGGCCCTGCTTTTCGATGCGATGGCAAAACGTCTACTTGTCACCATTTGGGCCATCAATGTCAATTTTTTCACGATCCGTCCATGAACCATTTGGTTGCAGTTCAGTGTCATGACACTGGACTGCTAACGTTCATCGATATTGCTATGTCTGAGCATTTCCGTCAGCGAAGGCCATGAGATGTCGTGACAATCAAAATTCTGTCTAATCCTTTTGTTTCGAAGAAATTTACTGTGATGACTTTAGAAGATCAATCTAAATTTTAACATGAATTCATAGAATTTTGACACTCAAAGAAAATCTTTAATGTAAAGAATAAACTGTTTTGAACTCTTGTATGTATGCAGTCTTATGTGACGTCCTGACATCATGTTTTAAGTACCTGGTTCAAAATTTTGTGTGTCCTCTTGAGACGCTGTAACTGCCTGATCGATGGCCAGGTCTAAGTGAAAACCTTCAGATTTTGACGTAAAATTGCAACCCTAATTTAAGTCGAATTTCCATATTTTACACTTTTGATACTCTCTATGTATACCTGACTAGATTAAATATTTGACTAGAGTAGGCCCCTAAGACCAACTTAGGGTTAACCATCTATCCTAACACCAGTTTGTCCGAGACTGATCTATTAGGAGGAAGAATGTCAAAGTCCCGAACCCTTGCCGAGACCAAGGTTGCCTTCGATATGATTTCT
>LR051382.1:0-10234 GCA_900607525.1 Apocyclops royi
GTCTTAAGGTCTCATGAGACAATGAGATTAGTCTCAAAGTCTCATGAGATTAGTCTCATGAGACCTTGAGACCAGTCTTGCAATTTCGTCTCAACAAGGTCTCAATAAGGTCTTAGACTGATCTCATAGTCTCATGTGACAGGTCTCATAGTCTCACGTGACCAATCTCATAGTCTCACACGATCAATCTCATAGTCTCACACGATCAATCTCATAGTCTCATGGTCTTATGAGACCCTTTTGCAATCAACCGTACAACCATGAGACCAGTCGTACAACCATGAGACTGGTTGCACTATTTACATTGTGACAAGCCAAAAATCCTGTGATTTTGAGGTCGCAAGCAGTCGCAATACTTTTCTGATCTTTGTGAAAGGCCCTTTAAGCCATCTGACTTAAACTTAGAAAATTGCAATATTTTTCTGTTAATTCAGACCATATCTTCGTAAGTCATCTCATCTCAAATTTGAGATGAGAAAGGTTGGAAATATGGTAGAAAACATTGAGGTTTTCTCATCATCGCATCTCAGATTTGAAATGAGACGACTTACGAAGATATCAGCTATAAGTTTATGTAATTCTTTAAAGGTACTATCCTCCCGAGAATCCAGGATACAGTACGGAAATGTTTGACAGCAGTGTCGAAGATTTTAAGTACCCCGATGGAAAAGTCTGGGTGGAACTTTTTCAGTCTGGAGAATATCAAGATCCGAGCCTCAAACACAAACGATTATAGATTTCGTGTTTTGAAATTAATTTTTATTTGATATTGTCCAAATAAAAATAATTTACAATGAATTGTTGATTTTTCATTTATGCTTAATTTAAATTTGGAAATTCGTTGATCCAAAATCAACGTATGATTATTGGGGGCGTTTAAAAGTACCGCCCTCGTCCTGACGCGTAGTCTGGACGCGTTGTGCTAGATGAAAACATTTTTCCACAGAATCGAGGGGGGCACTGCCGCCTTGGTCCGGACGCATTTTTGATGAGAAAAGCTAGACCAATTTATAATTAAATTTTTTTTTGCTTATGTACTGAAATGAGAAAGCTTAGTCATGTGGGCGAAGTCCGGACTCAAGGCGGCAGAAAAACGCGTCCAGACCAAGGGAGGCAAAAAATCGCGTGAGGACCAAGGGCGGTAGTGCCCCCCTTGGTCCGGACGCGTTTTTCAGCCGCCCTGCGTCCGGACCAATTTTGATGAGAAAAGCTAGACCAGTTTAAAAGTAAAAAAACTTTCGTGTATGTACTGAGGTGAGATAGCTTAGGCATGTCTTATGGGGGGCTAAGTCCGGACGCATTTTTTTGCCCCTCTTGGTCCGGACCGAGGGCGGCCGTGCCGCCCTCATTAAATTTCCCCAAATTTTTGGATTTACATCTGGCAGGACGTGTCCGGACTACACGTCCGCACCAGGGCGGGATCCGGACGAGGGCGGTACTTTTGTATAAAATGAAATCTTTAATTGTAGCAAAGCTTAAGCTAATTATTTAAAGTAAAATTTTTCGTATCTGGCTTGTGACTGACTTTGGATAAGACCTAAGCTAATTTTCTCCCGGTAACTAAACAGAACAGTTTTTTAAGTAAATACAGTGAGCCTTAAAAGGCTCAGAATCCTATCCGCCCCTAAAATTACTAACCAAACATGAGAGGTCCAAAATGTAGAGTCTGAAAACCTAGACTTGCACAGATGCCCCCCCCCCCACTGTGTCCTTTGATCTTTGCAAATGCGCAACGGGACACAGGTGTCACTTACGAAGATTCCACCTGTAGTAAATGTTACAAAAGATATTTTAAGCGAAAATCCACGTTCCAATTGAAAAGTTGGACCGTTTTATAAGTAACTAAAATTTTGCTTTTTTAATGAAGTGGGACATCTTGGTCGTAAAATACGATCGTGTTCATAAATCAACCCATCAAACTTGAGCACTTCAAGACACGTGTCCCAAAAACAACTCCAGACTTGTCTGATGATATCCAGCAAAGATCTGACCATCTACATAAATGCCTGATATGAATGATATTGTCAATCGAGTGTTTAAAAATACATTAGCCTTTCTTTGAAAAAAAATCTGACCTCTATCATTTAGTACCACTATTAAAATCAGTGTTCATTACTAGACAAAACAAAGACGATCTATCCTGGTTTTTCTCAAGATTTATAAAGTAAAGGTTGGTCACTTAGCCACTCTACCTGAGTGCATACTTTGTTGATGATGTCATCACTCACAAATTTACGGAGCATTTTTTCTCAAATATAAAGGCATTTTTTAAATTACATTTCTTGACATGAACTTGGGTATCACATGCAGTAAAAATATCTAACTAAAATTTCATTGAAAACTAAATTGTTTAAGATATGGCCTGTTTTAATTACCACCTGCACGTGATGATGTCATATGAAGATTATTAGAAAATTGGCTATGTGACCAACCTTTACTATATAAATCTTGGTTTTACAATTATTTAAAATTAAAAGACGTAATATTTTACTTATTAAGTCAGATTCCCTGCAGACTATTACCCAAAGATAAATAGTTTCGAAAAAAAAATCTTGATAAAACTGAATTCTGTGAAAACTAATTATATTCTTTAATTAAACATCTGTACAGAAAAATGGTCATAAACATGTCTTCTCAGCTGGAAGCCATCCAGTTTCTTTTGCGAATTTTATTGGGTAGAAAAAATTTTAAAGCAAAATTTCTTTTTTTAATTGATTAGAATGCCATCGTGACTTGGAGAAGATTTGAAAATGTGCCTTTTTGGGTTTCGTTTTTCTTCCTTTTTTGATGTGATAATCTGAGCAATCCGACAATGGCTTTTTCGAGTAATGAATCAAAATTTTTTATGTACAAACAAACACCCTATCCTACTGTATGAAGTCTTCAATGTTCGCAAAAGCGCTCGCGCCCAGATCATGAGAGGACATCAGCTTAACGAGGTTTTTTGCGTGATCGAGATCAACTTCGAGCGGGGGTCTGGAAGCGAGACCGAGCGACTCGACGAGCGCCGAATTCAGCGCACTGGCAACAATCTCGCGCTGGTCCGAGCCGAGCTGCCAACCCACCGGGCTTTTCCAGGGATCTAATGAATGAAAACTGAGGTTTCAATATGTCTATAACATGACCTAGTCATTCCAGCTATGTCCCTACCTAGTAGTCAAGGTTATAGAAGTTTTTTTTGCACAAAAATCAACGCTACGATTGAAAAGCTGTACCAGTTTGAAAAAATAAAAAATCTAGCTTTTTATTAAGGGTTGACAGCTTAGTCGTATCATACGATCGTAATTTTTTTTATAACATTATGACCTAATGTTCCAATGCTTTCAGAATGTCTCAAAAATAATAATAATAATCTTAATAATGAGAAACTTAATTTTTCTTTGATGTCATTTAGAATTGATTATGACATATGTAGTCTCCGAAATTTAGTTCGCAAAAGAAACGCAAATACCTGTAGTCAACGTTATAAAAGTTATTTTTCGCGAAAATCCACGTTACGATTAAAAAGCTGGGCAAGTTTATAAGTAGCAAAAATTTTGATTTTTTTTCTTGAAGTGTGACAGCTAGTCGTATCATACGATCGTACCTGGATAGGCAAGTAACGAAAAAGCATTGAGAAGCATCTGAGTGTTGGACTCGTTATGAGAACCGTTGATGGAGTTCATCTCCTGTTTTGAGTTGAAAACAAAATAAAAGAAAATTCTCGCTTTCACTAAGAAGACAGATTTGAGAAAGATCATCCTTTGTTTAGTTAAGTCTCGGTCGCATAACCATTGGGTCGAGCGCACGAAACCGTAAGTCTAGCGTGTTGTGCAAATACAAAAACGTATTTTTTTATGTGTCACTGGATAGACTTGAAATTGCGTGTGTCCGACCCAATTGTTTCGTGACCGAGGCTTTAGAATCTCCCCAGAATATAAAATTACAAGATCTTTTGAAGATAATTCGTAAAACCGTTGAATTTCTGGTTTCTATTGCCAATAGTATTGCGAAAGTAAAAAAAAATTGGAAAAATAAATCATTTTGGGAAAAAAAATTTTCTCAAAAACTGAAAAGCTAATTAGCTAAAGCCCCGTTTACACTGGGCCGAATCCGCGACGGAAAACGCGATAATTTCTTATATGTTGAATAAAAAATTTTCTAAATTGTAAGAAAAGGAACAGGCTAGTAGCCGGATTCCGTCCAATATAAACGAGGCTTAATTATTGTAATTTCTCATAGAAACGGTGAGAGCGTTCTCGGAAAACGATTGACTAAAAAATTTTAACCTGGAGCATAATTTGTAAACTTTGTCCGTATTTGATGAGATTATTGAAACGGGCAGGGTTCGACATGACGGACAAACGGCTCGGGGGTGGGTCAACGTCCATCGTTTCCTCGTTAGAAGACTTTAAAAAAAATATCTCTATAGTAGCATAAGCTCCTAAATATTGGACATTGTATTTACATATATGTTGAATACTTTTCCACGATTCTAGGTGTCTATGGTATGATTTCTCTTGAATTAACGAACAAATATAATCACATTTCGAACTGCGAAACGGGTGAGATACGGAATAATAAACTAAAGCTACGGCCGCATAGCTACTAAGGCGGTCGTACGAAACCGACTGGACCACTGGTTTCCTACGGCCGCCGTTGTGGTTATGTGACCGACCAAAAATCAGTCACCTGTTGATTTGTTGAACCGTTGGTGGCCTCCTTGCCGTTGGTCATGACCATGTCGCAGTCGTTGGTGTCGGTACACCCCTCACTGCAGTCTTCTTTGGGTGACATCGAGCTATGAAAATGACGCGATAAATACAATACACTAATACTAATATTCAAAGAAAGAAATGTGAGTTTCAAAACAACGAATTTGGTGAAACCTTCATTCACTTCTAGTAGAAAAGAAATTTTAAAAATAAATTTATTTTTGAAAATTAAGCGACAATTTCAACAGTTTTAAACCCAGTTTGTTAAAAAAAAAATACTTGGATCAGTGCTGCCAGAAATGTCGTCACAATTCTACCACTATTCGCAACAAGATTTTGAAACCAAGCACCATTTTTAGGGAATTCCACCAAATCTGGCACCACTGTTTGTCCAATTAACTTAAAAAAACTAAAGAGAATAATTACCCGTCTTTATCATCGGTAGGAACGTCGATCCAATCCGAGTCTTGACCACCAGCCATTTCGATAAAATGCCGAACTTTCAGCATGAAGTGGAGCGAAGGTCGCAATTGAAGAAATCCTACAAAGATGACGTCATTGTCTTTAATAAAAAAACGTATAATTAAATACCTAAGACCTATAAGTAGCAAGTTTGTTCAATTTTTGGGGAATTTAGATGCCATTCCTGGCAACACTGGTTATTTGATCACAGCAAACCTGGATAAAGTTTGTCAGTCGACACTATGGCTTCGCCCACTTTTCCTTCCAGAATTAGTTTTTGAATTTTTTGTCTGTTACGAATACTTGTCCAGTCTTCAGATACGTCCTGAAATGAATGTTATGAAATTTCGGTTCGGATTCAAGATAGCGTTTTCCCTAAAATGCTATGATATTGGAAACTATACTTCAACTGGGAACTAAAACACTGAATACATAACCTTACACAAACCTAACCTACATTAGTCTCATCTGTAAACAGGACGTAAAATACAACTAAGCAGTCTATCTATTAAAAAAGAAGAAAAAATCGATAGAGATTATGTGATCAAGGCTTGAGACTGCATTTTCCGCTACGAAAATCGCAACTGTGAACGACTCTATTTGAACGATTTTTCAGCATAAACGATTCTTACTTGGCCGGTGGCCTTTGCAAAAGCTTCGGCAGTGTCAGAAAAACCGTGATGAACGAGATATGAGCATACGAGCTTATTCAGACTTGTCTGCCAGTCGCCATGTTTGCCCGGTACATTGAAATTTTCGATAGTTCGGTGAATTTTAGCGCGGTATTCGGACATTTCGCCTTCGATGTCGAAAACAAAAGGTTCTTGGCCGAAGTTTGCGTC
This sequence comes from Apocyclops royi, assembly GCA_900607525.1. Lineage (NCBI taxonomy): Eukaryota > Metazoa > Arthropoda > Copepoda > Cyclopoida > Cyclopidae > Apocyclops > Apocyclops royi. The sequence goes on from LR051382.1 coordinate 5,999, forward strand.
GACTATTTCACCTGTTAAGTGAAAGATATAATTGTGTCTTAATTTATTACTGATTTTATCGGAAATTGTTCTTTTAATGAATGACGTTAACCGTGATTATGATTGCATTCAATGTTGCCAGATATAGCATGGAAATTCCACCGAAAACTGTACAAAACAATTTTTGATCTTCTCTCAAATTCACTTTTTCAACACAAAAGTTTGCATTTCTAAATTCAGTGAATTCCACCAGATCTGGAAACACTAGGTTTAATGTATGAAGATTAAGCGAACTCAATTATTTAGCATTATAAAAAATTAAAGAGAAAATATTGACGAAAACTTAAGTCGGTTGTTGAACACATTTTATCCGCGAAACCGCATGTTTCTGATTATTTATAAATCTCATGTTCTATTTGGCGATCAAAAGTTTCCTAATTAAATTCCAGTACTGGCAACAAGGGTACTTTACCTGTACTTAGTATTGACAAGGGCTGGAATAACCTTGGGGCTGACCCCAACCCACCCCCAACGGAATATTTGTTCGCCCATTTGCAACACTTATTTTATACGGGTCGGGTCAGTCCATGAATTCAGCCCATTTCGAGTCTGTACTTATTTGTAGAGCGTTATAAAAAGGGTTCAATGTTACGATAACAAATTAAAAAAAAAAAAAAACATCTGTTACTAATCAACAGTACAAACAAGCGTATTTTTGCGAGTATAAAGATTTTTTCATTCTTCCTTTTTTCAAAAACAAAAAAACTGATATCTCCTTAAGTGATCTCGTCTCACATTGGAGATGAGATGGTAAGAAAACATCAATCTTTTCTCAATATTTCCGACCTCTCTCAGCTCAAATTTGAGATGAGACAACTTACAAAGATGTCGGCTAAAATTTGGAAACGATATGTTTAATACAAGTCATTAATCGAAAATCAATTTAACGAAGCAAAATTTCGCCCTTTTTCAATACTTGTAGTGTATGTTATAAACGTATTATGATTTCACTAAGCTGTCTCACTTTTATAAAAAGTAACATTTTTCTTTGTTTGCTAACTTGTCTAGCTTTTCGAACATAACGTGTATTTTCGCGTAAAAGAGGTCTCATAACATCGATACCAGTAGTAAATGTATCAAAAATTATTTCGCGTGAAAATCCACGTTACGATTGAAAAGCTGGACCAGTTTAAAAGGGTCGAAATTTTTGCTGTGAGACAGCTTAGCCGTATCATACGATCGTAATTTTTATAACATTGATACCTGGTGTTTGAAGCCCAACAGTTGGGTAAAGCTGGGACGGTAAGTCTGAGAATGCAACTCCCTAGAAAAATGATTCAAACGTGAGATCGAAGGTCGATGACTGATAAGCCAGTGTTGCCAGAAATAACATGAAAATTCCACCAAAAACTAAACTAAACTTAACACAAATACCACATTATCAATTTAAAGCTAATGATTGGGGTTCCATGTTTGGGTAATTTTTCCACAGCTGGCAACACTGTTTGTGACTACATGATTCCTCTGAGTTGTTTAGACCCAGGCCAACTCTTTAAAAGATCAGTTCGGGATCTAACTCAAATGTAAAGTAATTAGAAATGGATTAATTATTAATTAGTTGAGACATCCTTGTCATTTAAGGTTTTACCTTGGTTGAGTTCATAATTTCAATCAAGATTTAGAATGTTGAGGTTAAGTCACTTAGCATCTATACCGGTGTACACACATTTTTGATGATGTCATCAAGCGCAAATTTAGAAAGCTTTTTTCTCAGATACTAAGGTATTTATATTCATAACTTTTTCATCCAATGAGCGTTGGTATAACTAGTTTCAGAGAAATCTTTCAAATTAAGATATGACCTGTTTTAATACTAACTGTGCGCTATGATGTCATATGAAGATTACAAGAAAATTGACTAATTGACCAACCTTTACTTTATAAATTTTGATCTCAATGATAAAACGATATTTTTCCCTCACACTCCACAGATATCTAATTTTCTTTTTGTACTTATGACATATTAAAATCAACATCAAAAGAAAAAAGTGTTTTTACCAGGTGATGGCCGTTTTTTGTATAGAAACAGGTGCCATCTATCAGGTTGAGTCCACAGCCAATAACATCACCGGTTGTGAAAGTTGGCCCATAGGCCTGACCGGTTCCTGAACTACAGAAACTGTTTCCATCGTCTCCGTGATAACCGTAGGAATGTTTGTCCCAGCCTTAAAAAATTATAATTAAGATGACCCGTTTTGTTAATAAAAAAAATTTTTTCGTGTATAAACATTATGCATTTCTATGTAGTGCAACTTGTTTTCTGCGTAAAACACATTAGAGCTACTTTTTAGAAAAAGTTGTATTACCTCACTTCCGGTTCATTGTCACGGACTAAAAAATCGCTAAATAAAACCGACGTAGCAACGAATTTATTAGAAATTTTTCTATCTCAGTCATTGCCGCATCCGTTTTACGCAGCCAAGAAACTCTTATGCGTTTTCTGCTGCGTTTAACGCAAGTAAAATCGAGACTGTACCTGGCAAGCGATTCATATTGACGCCCTGAGAGCACAGGCCGACCCCCATGTACCCATCGCGACCTTTCGAGACTATTTTCACTTCAAAGTAATATATCCCGCAAGAGGCGGGTATGGGGTGAGTGGCGCGCACTGACGATGCATCTTTGTGGGTTTTGCCATACCCTTTGTACGTTACTCTCAGATTGTTGAGGGACAACCCCACGTAGTTGAACTTGTCCTTGGACGACCAACACCTCGGAAGAGGAGTTTCTTCCTCGTCGACCATGGGATATAAAATTTTGAGTCTTTCGTCTTGGGTCAGGTTCGGATCTTGACTTCTCGATAACATTTTGAAACCGTTCATGCCACTAGGTTCAGGTGGGGACATTTTCAACACACACACACAGCAAAGAAAAAAACTGTTCGCACACTACGAAGTTCTTGAAAAATAAAAGAGAACTCTGAAAAACAAGAAGTACTTCGTTAAGAACTTGATGGGGAAAGATGATGGTTAAATTCACATTTTTTTACCATCAGCTACCCTCCTCTTTGTCCCAAAGTGGGTCACTTTTTTAGTTCCTTTTTTCTATGCTTTTTTTTCTTGGGTCGAAGATAAACCTTCTTTATCACATAATACTTACGATGGAAGTTTGAATGAAATGGAACAAATTATCGAAGTTATGAATAAAGAAAACAAGACTCGCACATATTGTCTTTGTTCGCTCTCATGACAAATCAGTTTTGAAAATAATTACGTAGCAAAAAAATGTTCGAAAAAAACCCCTATTTTTTTTAATTTTGCACTAATAGCGAGAATAATTTTCTAAGCAATTTTATTATACTTTGGCAAGCTACTTAATGCAGTAAGAAAATCATAAAATGAGGAACCAGTCAACTTCTACGTCTCAAATTAACAGCTGATCGCGATTCAACGGAGACAAAGCAAGTAAAATTTTTTTTTTAATCTTACGAGGAAATCGTGCCGATCAGAACATCGTCAGTTTTGTAGAGATTTGAATACTTGAAAAGTATTTCAATTCAGAAAATCAACTCTGTAATAAAATTCCAGTACTTTGACACATTTATTGCAAGCCAACACTCTCCTACACTCAATCGAAAATTTCGTCCTTTGCCAAGATTACAGAAAAATAGAAATAATCGATTTCTGCCCGAGCTTCATGCATTCTTTCAAAGCACAAATTTTCTGGAAATGAATCCGGTGAACCTGTGAGAAGACTCACTTCTAAGACGTTTTGGAAGTTAAACGTCAATCACTTAGCACTTTTTGTGCCAATATAACGATTAGATAAAAAAAACCTTTGATAATTATTTTAAGGGACCGAAAATTTCTTTGATCGCATCATCAACAACTTTTGTGTAATGAGAAGATTTTCACCCAGGTCAATTTATCCAACAATTGTAGCGTTCTATGGTCGTATTTTTACCACAGATACGTAGAATTTTCTTGCATAATTTAGACATCTATGCTCCAAGTACGTACACTGGTTGTGTTTTGAATATATAAATAAAAAGACGCGAATAAAAGTTGCAATCGTGCGATTAGTGCTCGCAGAATTGTCAAACAATTGAATCTTTTGAAATTGATTAAAACAGTCGAATTTGCAAGAAATGGGTCGATCTAGATCTTCCAGTTCCGATAGCAGATCATCGTCAAGACGATCCAAAAAGAGCAAGAGCAACAAGAAGAGCCGGTAAACAAAACTTTTTTAAATTGCGTC
>LR051383.1:0-10216 GCA_900607525.1 Apocyclops royi
AAAAAAAACAAACCTGATGGTGAATTTTTGCGTTTCCACAAAGTCGATGCCCACCAGCAAATTTAACTGGCGACGCCTGGGGGGTTGCGTGAGCGTCTGTTTGAATCGGACACGTTTTCAACTGCTCTTGGAAAAAATTAATTTTGTGAAGTTTTTTCGTTCTTTTTGCATAGAAAAATGGTCTGGTGGATTAATGAAAGTGTCGTCGTCTATAAAAAAGATCGTTCTTGGCCCAAATAATCAGATAAGTCGTCATTTCTCATATATAACATTTCACTTACTTGAATCGACACAAGAGTTTGTTTACTTTTTCGTATATAAATCAAAACACAATACTTTAGCTTTCGTAAATATAAATGTAAAAGATGAGAATTATACTCATTTGCATAAAAATATCCACTTAATGATAAAGATCCTGTGTTCGGGGGACATTGAAACTAATCCGGGTCCTGGAGCTTCGTATGGAAATCACAAAATAGAAAAAAAGAAAACACTTACAGTTTTATCGTATAACTGTGCTGGCTTGAGGAACTACGATAAACTAAGGCTTTTAATTAATAAAATGTACAAAGTTATTCGCAGTAATCCATTAACCATAATTATGTTACAAGAAACTCATTTAGAGGATGATAAAAATATACTGAAACTATGGAGACATAACTATAGTTTTAATCCATCAAATGGAATAAGTGGTGGAGTTATTACACTTTTCTCGAACAGTTTTCATAAATTAGAGGATAAAATCCTGTGCAGAGGAAGGTCAATATCAACAATAGTCTCTTACTCTAGTCTTCTTCTCAATCTCATGAATGTCTACTGTCCAGCTGATCACACTGCTTTCACATTCTTTAGGGAAACAATTGAGACTCTACAAAGGGCACATCGGGAAACCGTACCGACCTACATCATCGCAGGCGATTTTAACTTTGTCACCAGTGAAGCTGATGTTCTAAATCGAGCCTACACAGATCAAGAAAGGTCTAACACTAGTATTTATGAACATCTTTTAACGTCAATGGAGGTTGAAGACCCCTTTCTCCTTTACAACGCTGGAAACGTAAGTGGTTGTCCTAAAGATAAATTCACATGGAACCGAGGTAAAAAGTTTTCAAGAATTGACAAAATCCTGACTTCACTAAATTTTAATAAAATTATTGGGGTTAGCAACAACTGGGCGTTCTCGAGTTCAGACCATTGCTGCGTAAAATGCGATATTGATCTAGATATAACCATGACAAAACACAAAGCGAAACTGAGATCAGACTTTATCAATTCAGAGGAAGGAATAACTTTGTTAAAACAAACAGTGGACGGAGCACTAGATGAAATAAGAGATCTTAATTTCAATCCACACCTTAAATTAGACTTTATAAAATGCAAAATCTTATCTCATCTACTCCCCAAGCAAAAGCGTGAAGACTCAATTTTATCGAGAGAAATTCAAGGTTGCGAACAAGAGTTGAACACTTTGATAAACTTAAAGGTTAAAGTGATATCCCAAGAGTGCCCCTTAAACCAGCAGTACACACAAATACAACTTGACCAACTAGATCAATCGATAAGTGCAGTAAAAGATGAACTTGATCTACTTAGGGAAGTACAAGTAACGAAACTTAAAAACTTCAGTAGGGTAAAGTGGTACGAGTCTGGAGAAAAAAGCAATAAATACTTTTTAAATTTAATGAACAGAAACGCGGCTAAGGCCGATATTAATTCTTTAAAAATTGAGGAGGAAACAACAAAAGACCCCATGGTAATAAATGACTATATATTCAAGTACTATAGTTCAATCTATTCAGGGCACAAAGAGGACGAAGTCATCGACAACCCTGACCTAACAAATACATTTTTTCAAGGTTTGCCTCAACTTTCGAACGAAGACAAAATCAACAACGACTCGCCTATCACTCTAGAAGATTTAACGAAATCTCTCTCAACAGTCACCGACTCCACACCAGGCCCTGATGGGATCCCATATTCGGTCTACAAAAACTATTGGGAAGTACTTGGTCCACTTTTACTTAACAGTTGGAATTTTACACTTGCAACTGAAAGTCTTAGTCAAACACAAAAAATTTCGGAAATTATTTTGATACCTAAGAAAGGAAAAGATTTGGAAAACCTGAACAATTGGAGACCGATATCACTATCCAACTGCGATTTAAAAATAATTACTAAAGCTCTTTCAATGAAAATTATAAATACCATTCCCACTATTATTTCAACAACTCAGAAAGCTTATATTCCTAAAAGGCAAGGTGTTGATAACATAATAGAAATTAAACTCAAGCAAATCATTTGCGAGGCACAAAATAAACAGGCAATTCTCTTGTCACTCGATGCGAAAAAAGCATTTGATAGTGTTAGCCATTCATACTTGCAAAATTCACTTAGAGCCTATGGCTTTGGAGAAGAATTCATGAAAGCAGTAAAAATTTTATACTCAGACATTAAGGCATGCATAGTTCTTAACGGGCACAAAACTGGTCTATTCAAAATTTTAAGGTCTGTAAAACAGGGAGATCCCCTTAGTTGCGTACTATTTATCATTTGCATAGATCCTTTAATTAGAAAGATAGAGTCGGAAGACCAAGTAGAAAAAGTAAATATTATGAGTAACGACGTAAGAGACAAGTCTACATATGGCTTTGCGGATGACATTTCGATTTTCTTAAAAGATAACACAGACAGTGTGACTAAAGTTTTCGAAATATATGAAATGTATGGTAATTTGTCAGGCTTAAAACTAAATGCAGACAAGACTGAAATAGTTAGATTCGGCCCAAGAAAAGAACCCAAAGAATATATGATATCTTATTTAAAGAAAAAAATAACCATTAGCAGCAAAAATAACATTAAAATTTGTGGTTTTACGGTTGGAGAGGGGGATCACGGTTATCGCAATGACATTGAATCTCGTTTTAACATAGCTAGGAACATTATTAAAAAATGGATACCGAGATTTGTCTCCCCAATAGGGAAATCACTACTCTGCAAAAGTTTCATTTTGTCCCAATTTATGTATCACATGAACTTGTTTTCGCTAAGACAAGATGATATCAAGAACTTGGAAAATTTAATGCAAAGATTCATATGGAATAACAAGTTAGATGGAAGAATAAGCTACCCTATAGTTAAAAAATTCACCTATTTTAAACTTAACAATGGAGGTATGAACGCAACTAACGTAAAGTTATTCAACCAGTTCTTGCAATTCAAAGCTATTAGAAGACTCAGTTATAACTATGTGGCAAGGAAGTTGATCGAAACCATTGAACCCAACGTTTTCAAGAAATCCTTCTTCTCCAACACACGTAGTGCATTCGAACCCTTAGTAGGATATAAGTCCATTTGTAACTTAATATTCAATTCTAACCTAAATGCTATTGCTGAATGTGAAGGAAAAAACAGAATATATGTAGGGACAAATATAGCATTAATAGATGTTTTTAACTCATTAAACGATGTACTGTCGATTACTTATTGCAGAATATTAGATAGAATAGGGGTTAAAACTATCTACGACTTATATTTGGAACTCACGCTTCCAAGGTCAGATTTCATAAACGTAACTTGTCTCTTTATAAAGAATCAGCTACCTTTTCAAATAATAGATTTCTTTACAACAGAGAACATAATCATCGACAGTGCGAATCAGAGAAACACCGAAAGCCCAATAATTATAGTCAAATGCAAATTAATACAGTTACATAAGTTGAGCTATAACTCTATCTTTGAATGCAGTGAGTATAAATCAGACAATGTTTCAAGTAAAGGAATAGAAAGACTAGGTATTACGCAGATACAAAGTAACCCTTTTCAGTTAATTTCAACAACCTTTAGGTCGTCAGAATTTAGATGGACAAAATTTAAACTTTTGCACTCCATCTTCTCAACCAAAAGTACATTAATGAGAATAGGAGTTCGAGAATCAAATATGTGTACGTACTGTAATCAGGTAGAAACATATAAACACAAATTACTTGACTGTCATTGCATTACTAGGATTTGGAGAAACCTAGAAACAATTTTGAGGCAAATTTTAAGCGATAACAGTATACAAATAACTAGAGAAGTAATTTACTATTCATACGTCGGCAAGGATAGCTTGCTTGTTAACAATTTAATAATTTATATAGTAAGTCTAATCTTCAAAGGTAAAACTAATACTATACAAACAAACGAACAAATTAAAACATCGATCCGAAGGTTTATTCGAGTTGACAGAAGGTTTAGAAACTACATTGATCAAATTTAAGTTCATGGGCATAAATACAAAATTCATGGCAAAATAAACTAATAAAGAGAAATTGTTCCGGGACAGGTAAAATCTACGACTTCCGTCCGCGCTTCACAGCACTACGATAACTTCCACCACGTCGGTAAACATTAGACCCTCGACCTCTCTCCGATGTAACGGAAGTGCTGGGGACCGCGGTTTCGTCCTCCAAGGTCTCAGGCTCACTCTCGTCGTCATTGCTAATCCGAATGCGCTTTCGTACAACGCTCGAAGCTGTCCTATCTTCACGGAGAACAATAAAATACTGTGAGAGCTGTCCGATAAAGGGTTTGGACTTACGGTAAGCTGAGGCCAGATCCTCATCAGTAAGCAAAGAACCGAAGAATCTAATTCCATCGACGAAGGTAAACGAATGATTTACATTTCGATTGGAGGGTGGTCGATCTCGATCGGACATTCTGTAAACAAGCAGCGGTCGAGGACTAAAAGACTCGACATAAGCAATTTCGGTGCTAGTACTAAGTTTTCGAGAAATAGCTTTCATTATATCAATCCTGACTCGAGTGGCTTGTGTCACGGAGTTGCAAACAAACATGTCCTTAAAATTTGGTGCTCCCTTCTTAATCAACTCTGCAGATCGCAAACGAAAATTTTTACAGGCCTCACCGGTCTCGAAGATAACTTCGAGTACAGGAGCGCGTAAACTAGAACCTGGATGGCGAGCTACACCTGAAATGCCTATAACCTTTGGGGGGGCATCCTTACCGAAAACAGTCGTAACAAACATTTCTGCTTCATTTTTCAGAAATTGCTTTCTCTCAGACAGGTCTCGGGGCACCTCTCTGGATAAATTCAGACCGTAGATCACCGCACGATTAACTCTCGATTCATTTATACGGAAATCGGCTTCCTCGCGAAGCTGGGCAAAGGTGTAATTGTCACCCTCGAATCTCTCAAGAACGAAAGACTCGAACTTATCTGACCTCTTCTCGAGCCGAACAAGATGCTCTTCGGACCTCTTGATGGGCTCGACTCCTTCTCGGATACTCCGGTTAAGAGACTGGGAAAGGTTATCCATCATCGACTGCATAGTGGCCAACCAGGTTTCTGGGGGTGGACCTGAAGAAACGTTACATGTATTGGATTCGAAGGTTGAAGTATTGGAAGAGGACTGCAAGCAAGAGAAAGCATCATTCAAGACCTTGGACCCATACGCTCTGCCGGATTCCTCAGATAAGTGTACCTGATCAGTGATGAAATCAGAATTAGTCGCAGTAAATACCCCACTAGTCACAAGTAAGGGAAACTTACTAGCCACTTGATAAAAAATTCCAACATAGCTGGGATATGCGTGCGAATATCCAGAATTCAAAGGTCGATTTAGTGGTGGGACCACCAAAACCTTAAGTTTATTGTTAGACAAGTGAAGCTCTGAAACCCTTTCGAATATTGCTTGTAACAGTTTAGAAACAGATTCCTCTGAACGAGCATCAGTCTCATTAATGATCAGAGAGGTAAAATTGGCGATCACTAAGAGTTTCAAACCATCTTCCTTTTTTCCCAGCTCTTCAAAAAAGGTCGCCTTCTGAGTACAACGTATCACCCGAGTGGGCAGACCAAGGCGCTGGGACGCAAAGGCTTCGGAGGCGAAACGATGGAAGTTTGAACACGACAGGATCCTTGCCATCTGGAAGAAAATAAAAGCTGATACCTGTTAATAATGCGAAATAAAATGTTTGCAAGCAAAGCCACAGGACGAGAGAACCTGGTCAAAAGGGTTACCTCGTCAAGTGGTATTTTCTCTCAAGTTAAGAGTGATCAGGGAAGAGTGAATGTAAATTAGCTAGTGACTTCTAATTCAAATTGTGGCAAAAAAGTAAACATCACAGGAAAAGAGCCAGTTAAAATCATCAATCAATAGATTTAAACAGTTAAAAAACTTCGCATCGGTGAACGAGATGTTCTTCAAAACCTCTAATGGTTGAAACTTTTTATACAAATTCAAATGAAAGGACGACTAAGTCAGCTACGGTTCAAGGCACTGGAATTCACTCCAGACCAGGACTCTATAACTACAAGCAATGAAACCATGGTTAATATGCATACTAACATTCACTTTTTAAGAGTCCGATAACACTTGTCACAGTGATAACTTACTGAAGAGATAACGGTAGCTAGGTTAAATAGGGGTATTACCTAGCTGCTGTGGTTTTCCCCCGAGTACTTCGGTTTCCACAGTCAGCAACTCAGGTAAAGATTCTACCAAAATTACAAAAGTACAATCCTTTAACTGACGTATAAACTTAGTTCATTTAGTCACGCTTGCTAAAAGAACTGACTGGCGGACAACTCATTTATTTTAGCTTCTTGATATAGATGAACAAAACGTACAGTCACCTCAGGTCTGATAAACAGACAGAGGTTAGCCGGCAACCCGCAAGGAGTCAGGATAGCAAGAAAAAAAAATATTATGGGTCTAAGACCGGATTGATCATTTAAACTTTTCGTATTTATCATCATTCATTAATTGATTATTTGAATAATGACAATTCAATTTATCATTCAATATAAAATATAATATAATTATGTATAAACTTGACCTAACCAAAACTTTTGAAATAGCCATAAAAAAATTTTTGAAAAACTTTTTTTCAAGGAAATGTTATTTTTTCAAGGTTCTGTCTAAGAGAAGGAGATAGGAAGTACTTACAATGAGAACTTGACTATATGACAGCTAAGCTCAGAATCTATATTTCTATAAATGAATTTGTAAGTATTAGTCAATGCCAGTTTTTAGCTCTATCTGGCCCTGTTGGGGACCTGTTGGACCAGAGCCTCAAAAAGTAAATTAAAGGTCTTTCAATATCCAATATTTTACACTGATTTTTTTTACATAACTGAGTTAAGCTTGACTAAATCATTAAACATCAATAGTCCATTATTATATAATCATTTTATGAATTCAGCTTCATTTAAACATACCGTATTTTTACTAGTATAAGTCGCTCTAAGTCACACATCTAACTTAATGGACAAAATAAATTTTTAAAGAAAGTGTCACTAAATAAGACACATCATAAAATTACACTTAATTCAATGTAAGTGAATCAATTGTCAATTGAGTATTTTAACTAAAGGACTTGGAACGAAAAAGTTGTAGATCAATATTTTTGGCAAAAAAAAAAAAATGGTAAAAAAGTGCAACTTTTACTCAAAAAAATACATTACTTATTAATCATAAAGGCTTTAGAGGCTTCTAAAGGTCATTGGTCAAGAAAGGCAGAAGGAAAATTACTAGGAAAATATATATGTATTCCAAAATATGAGAAATTTTATTAGGAAAAAATTTACAATAAATAAATATTTGAAAAAATGATTGTTTTCATAATTAATAACATATTTGTATTTGATGATATACAGCAAAATGTTTAAAGCACTGGCTCCTGACCACTTTAATACAACTTCTGGAGAAGATTTAGTTAGAAATATCCCTTACAGTGTTGCTAGATCTGGTGGAATTCTTGAAGTTACACACTTTTAAGTATTTGGTGAAATTTTCACTACATGTCTGGCAGCAATGATTGTAAGACTTATTTCAAGTCATTTCAACATACAAAAGTTTTAGATGTAGGTATATGGAATTCCACCAGATCTAGCAACACTGATTAATGAGCTAGTACGGCTAGTAAGTTAGTAGGAGGAGATAGGTTGAGGAAAATCCTGGCATATAGATTCTTATTAGTTTATAAGTAAATCATCAAATTTACTCAGAGTAAAATATGTATAAAAGATTTTTGATGATTCCTTTTAGGAAAAAAAATCCTTGTAAGTCTAATAATCAACCTTGGCTCTGATTTCTAAGAATGAATGATTTGCAAAAAAAATGTGTCGACGCCATTAAAGGCGAGTTGTCATAGACTGAAAACCACTGCGTAAAATGGATGGGTGAACGACTAGGATAGAAAAATTCCTATCAAAGTCATTTACGCATCCGTTTTACGCAGCGGTTTTGAATCCGTGACAACTCACCTTAAAGGAGTGTCTCTGCTTTGCTGTCAACGTTACAATCATGTTAACATTTCATATATATATATATAATTTATATTAATTATAACATTACATAGCATCAGAAAAACTAACATAATCATTTTTTTTTTCTGCAGTGATTTCTTATTTCAATAAAAAAAATTTTGTAAAATTTTAATGAAAACCCCTTTAATCATTTAAATCATTAAATTATGTAATGTTTTGAACAATGATCAAATTATGAATTTTTAAAATTCTTATTATACTCAATTATCACTCACTGATTGTTCTAGAAATAATAACTAATTAATTGATGATCTCTAAATCAAATTTATTAATTTCACATCGGTTATTTTACACTTCTTTTAAAAGACTTAAAATTAAGTGTATAAAAATACATAATATTCTCAAGGCTACAAATGAAATGATTATAAGTTTTCTTAAATAAAAAGTTATTTATAAAAAGTAAAAAAGAAAGATAATTAATATTATCAAACTCATTACAGGCAGGTAAATTTGTTTCCGTTTTTTTTTTCATATTTCATAACTATGAACTTTAAACCTCAATTTCAGGTACTTAGATTGGTCTAGCTTATCTGAGATTCCAAATGTTTAAACGTGTTATCCTACTTGACAACTGAGAACTTATCTACATTTGTGAAAATTTGTATACTCCTTTCTCTAACAGAAATGTTATGATTTGGATTAACTGAACATCAAATAGCTTTAATTAATTAATTAATGTATATAGAATAGTCTATAAGTGATAATTATCATATAATGTGAGCATTTTATCAAAAATTCAAGAGAGATAGAAAATAACTCTACATGAATTATATATCTACGTGAATAAGTGGTCAAGATATTTTTTTAATTGTGTCTTGAGATCAATCTTATAAAGTGCATCCCCATATTTAAAATATTTTTCAACCCCCCCCAATTTTTATGACTTTTGTGACGACTAGGCACGTTACTTATCTTAAGACAACCTTGAGATAAAAAGGAGGAATTGTGAAAGATTTTAATTGGCGATAATTCTGATGATTTCTACTTCAAGGCAAAGGCATCTGTTGCATTGTTGTCCACTCATAACAAGAGAAAATAACAGAAGAAAAAAAGAGAGAAAATTATTGAAAGAATAAGAAAGGTGACTAGATATACAGACAGAGACCTTACAAACTTGTAGACTTGAAGATAAATTGAGAACGTATGTAAAAAAAAACTGAAAAGAAAAGACAAAGAAAGAACCTATACTAACAAACGTGACTAGAAACAGGGAGAAGGTATTTACTATACAGAAGAGAAAATTGAAAGAAAATAGAAAGAAAGATAAAGAAAAGATGAGATGGGATACAAAACAAAAAGCAGAAAAGAGAGAACATAAATAGAAAAGGTATAAAGAAAAAAAGAATAAGAAATTAGGAAGACAAACAAAAAAGTTTTGTAGAAAATCAGAAAAGTATTAAAACAACACAAAAGAAAGAAGTAAGAACTAAAAATAAAGGAAAAAGAAATTGGCTGGTGGCAGTGTTGCAAGAAAAGTTTGAATTTCACCAGATTTTGGCTGAAGAAGAAAAATGAAAATAAATACAAAAGAGAAAGAAAGAAAAGAAAAGAGAAGAAAAGAAAATAAAAAATACATGAGTCATCAGAATTTTTTTCTAAAAATTTTTCAGAATTTTTTTTGACAAGACAATACTTCCGCCATACGGCAGGGTTGCTGTGTATAGAAAACATTTCACCAAAATATCAATTAGTTAATTATGCCAGAAATTAAATGAAAATTCCACCAAAAGCAGAAAAAAAGGTTTGATGTTTTATTAGCTAAAAAAATTTCCAATTCCACCAGAAGCAACAACTGGTTAGGTTAGGTTAGATATAGATAGATAGATAGATAGATAGATAGATAGATAGATAGATAGATAGATAGATAGATAGATAGATAGATAG
>LR051384.1:0-10211 GCA_900607525.1 Apocyclops royi
GAATTCCACCAAATATGGCTACACTGTTTCAGAACATAAAACCAACATTTTTGACATATCGTCCTATAAAGACAAATTATTGTATTTAGTTAAAGGAAAAGCTAATGTGTTTACTAATCAAAATAATTTTTTCCTTTTTCAATCATGATTCTCATAGACTAGGACTCGAACCTGTGGTACTTTAGTACACTTAGGGTTCATTTTGGTCTTGAAAAGGTCATATTTCAAAATGTCGCATTTTCCTAATTGTAACAGATTCAAGTTGTCATGTATTGAAAATTGTTAAAAGCATTAAATAACCTAACCAAATCTAACCTGACCTAACCTATATTAAAGGCATTGTCCCTAACCTTGCCAGGGGCACCTTAATCCCAAATGCGACTATCTGACATTAGGACGAGATGGGAATGGCGACTTAATGAAATTGTCCTGTGGAAAATAGAAATTAGTTTTTAAGCCATTTGTAATATTTTCTGTCAGTTACTATTCAATTAAATCTGCAAATAAAAATGTTTCAAATGGAAGGCCATGCACCGAAGTTTTGGCCGCTACGTTCGCAAGCCATTAAAGGTTTTACCTTGGTTGACAACATCATTCTAGCAACAGCAAAATATTTTTCAGCACACTCCAATGATACCTAAATGCCTTTTACACCTAGCAAACCTGTCAGCCAAAGTTTACAGGCACAGCCCTCTGTTGCAAACACCATATTCTTAAAATTTTTACAAAAATTTTACTTAAAATCTTAAAGTAGCTTAAGTATCTCACAAATTCATTTATTTTACTTAAGATAAATCGACAACTCTACAAGAATAAAGTAGCTTCAAAAAATTTTAGTAAAAAATTTCTGAATATCCACTGTGATAACGAAATCTTTCGTCATTTCTTAATAGATACTCAGGCACCTGAAACTTATGACATGTGAGAGGTTGGGTGATTTAAAGAATAAACTTAGCGCTCCATTTCGTAAGAACACTTTTTCTTGTTTTATCCACAAAGTTAAAACCATGGACATAAATCCTTACACCAAATATATGAAGCTTTTTTCTCAAATATATATTTAAGGTATTTATATTTTACATCTAATGAGCTTTGCTATCATGTGTAGTAAAAATATCTAAATGAAATTTTACTGAAAACTTAAATATTGATGACTACCTGATGTTAGTGGTGGGCACGGGCCGGTTTTTTAAGGCTCGGCCTGAGTCGGGCCGTTAAAAAATACTTTGGCCCGGGCTAGCTTTAGGGCCAGCCCGAGCTTTTATAACAGTAGCACTTGGCCCGGGCCAGGAAAAAATCGTTTGGCCCGGGCCAGCCCGCGAGCCAGCCCAGCCCCTGCCCACCACTACCTGATGTCATATCAAGATAAAATCATTTTTCATAGATTTCAATGAATGTTTTTTCAAAGAATCCTTTCTATTTATTGGTCGATATTCAAAAGTAAATTAAATACTTTTTCTTGAAAACTATGAAATAAAGCTGAGGCAATACAAAAAGTTCACGCAACCTTTCACAAATCTGTAAGATAATGAAATGACAATTTAAAATTTTCAAACCAATTCTTTTAATGTAATTTTTATGTGTTTCACTAGCAAATAAAATAAATTATTATTCCTTTGGGTATAATAAAAGATTTCCCATACATTCTTAATGAAGACTTCCAAACCTATATCTCGGTAGAGAAAATTTTAAATTGTTGGCAGTGTAAAAAAAAATTTAAGACAAGGTTTGAAATTTTTAATTCTTTACTTATATTACTTAATACTTATTTAATTAAATTTTTATTTGATCCTTACAAAAAATATTAATTCATGTTAGACGTAGAAAAAAATCAAATCTTTTTATATCAAATTGAAAAAACATTAATATTTATCACATAATCGTTGCAAATTTAAATCAACTTATCACGACAAAAAAAATGAAAAAAAAAATATTTTGAAAGCAAAAGTGTTGTCTCACCAATGTTACCTATAAAATTAATATTTATTTCTTAAAATAAGTTTTGTTGTATTCATAAAATTTTGACTTTATTTATTTCCACTGAAAAGCTGGACCAGTTTAATAGAAATAAAAAATTTGTTTGTTTTTTAAGTAGAACAGCTTAGTTGTGTCATATGATTGTAATTTTTTTTATATAATATTGGTACCTAATGTTTCCGGACATCAGTTTCAGGTACGTTATAATATATTATATAATTATGTGAAGTACTTTTCATATATTTAATGTAATTTAAATACTATTGAACACAAAAAAATGGTTGCAAGTTGAAACCCCGCACAGAAAAGTTTGCTGCTAGGTTTGCGAGCACTCTAAGTTTTTACCTTGATTGACAACATCATTCCAAAGACAAAAAAAATTTCAACACATTCCAATGATACCTAAATACCTTTAACGGCTGGCAAACCTGGTAGCTTAAGTTAGCAGGCATGGCCTCCCTTTCAATGGAACACAAGGGCACCTGCTGGCAATAAGCTATATTCCGTGAACCTATAGTATTTTCTCATGACAAATGTATTCACACTGATGTTTTGAGAATCTATGTCACTATTTTAAATATTGAAATATATTATTTGCTAACATTTATTTACAATGAAATCGAATTAACTTTTTTCTAGAACCTATTAAAAGGCTTTAGATGTTATAATACTTAATTGCTTTTTCTTAGGAGAAGTATGATTGAGACGGTTAAGCAAATAATTCACAGAGCTTCATAAGGACTCAGAACTTCAATTACAATTTTATCTGATATCTTCGAAAGTCATCTCATCTCAAATTTGAGATGAGATGACTTATGAAGATATCAGCGATAGACTTTAATGAAAAACAGACCTAGCAAAGCTACCTAGGAAATTATGATACAACTAAGTTTGCCTAAATTGAAGGATATAAAATTTTACGAATCCACATTTGATGGTCCTTTATCTTTTAAACCTTTCGATTATAAAGTAAAATTTTATTTAAAACATTTTTATTCATGACTTTAAGTAAACTTCAGAAAATAATTTTCATGAAACTATTATTAAGAGAAAATAAGTTTCATTTTGTATGTGTTTAAATATTTATCTGTTACATTTCTACCTTAAAAGGTTAGAAAACCTTTGCAGGAGAATATGAATTTAAAAAAGATTCATCTTTTCCTGGAATTTTGATAACATTTTTGGCATTCCAAACCACCAAATGCGATAATGGTACTTGAAATCTGATCTCCCAATTAAATGAAAAAATGATGTTAGCAGAAGGGGGCGTTAAAAAGTACCAACCTGGTACAGTAAACCACCGTAGCTCGGAATGGTAGATTGGTGCAGTAGCTCTATGCCAGATTAGTATTTTAAATTTGGGGAAGTTTTTAATGGGACGGCAAAAAAATGCACCGTCTTAAAGGGGGAGGGCAACTGCCACCCCTACTAATTCAGTGTTGCCAGAAATGTCATGAAATTTCCCCAAAATCTGAATATAACATAACATGTTTATTTAGTAATACTCTTTTGGACACAAACGTGGATAGTTTCGATATATGGTAATTTCCCCCAAAAAACTTTAAAAATGTCCTTTGTCTCGCAACTGTTAACAGATGTTAGCAAAATATATAAATGTAGATTTTTTTATTGGCGAAAGAATTTTGAAAAAAAAAGAATTTTGGTAATTCTAAAAATTTTCACTCTTTCATAATCTTGAATCTAACTTCCTAAAATCATTCAAACTTTTAGTCAAATTATCTGAGAAATTTATCTATCAATTTTTAATAGATTTTTTTCTACATTTCTGCGTAACCCAACATCAAAGAACTAGTAATGGTTGAGTGGTGATCATGGTTAGAATACCTTGGTCACATAATTATTAAGTCAAACACACAAAGCTATAAGTTATTCTGTTTTACAAATATTAATAATTAAAAGTATTTGTGCAACCAGCCAAACTAAAAGGTGAGTTAAGCCTTGTTCACATTTGATCGTGCAACTTTGCGACTAGTGTGCGATTGATTGTCTGAAGCTTTTGCTAGTTTTCAAATATAGGTTAAAAAAATAGTTGCATGCAATGACCACTCGAAGTCAAGTTCACAGCCTTGCCAAACCATTGCAAAATGTAGTTCTAACCAATTCGCAAGGTCCTACGATCAAATGTGAACAGCCCTTGAGCTTGACCTGTGGTTACGTGACCAAGACTTAAATGGTGAAAGATGTGATGGAACTGCAGACTGTGCACACTTTCAAATCGTAAAAAAGGTTTCAACACTTTATCTGGAGCTGCTGCATGCATGACCAATCGATGTCTTCCCAGATGTCGTCTCCGTTGTACTAAGTTCGTATGTATCTATTTCTTGTGTCCTACATACGTGCACTTCCAATAAACTTATAGAACAGTCTTTTGAACTAATAACATTTACAACCAAACTGGGTGGGTCAGTGAATGGTCTACTTATATTGTCGATGGTTCGAACCCCCTATAAATGCATGTTGTACCATTTTTCATTAACCTAAAAAAACTCAACATTTCCATAAGCTATCCTTTTTGGTCACTTGAATAACAAAGAGTGTTGCCAGAAAAAATGTTAAAAATTCCCCAAATTCTAAAAAATAATAGGTATAACATAACACTAAGTTAGGATAATAACAACTGTAAAACTTGTGTGCTTTTTATAGAATATTGTTTTGACCATTATAATTTTTTTGGAAAATATTCCATTGAAAATTTGTTCATTAGATAGTTAGTGATGCATTTTGATCCTTCACCAATGATCCAAAATTCAACATATATAGGCATGGCTAATCTAGGAAACTGCCACATGACCAGAATCAGAATGGTTATGAAATTATCATGCGGTGACAAATTTTGAGCAATTCACAAAAAAGTTTTGCACAGTCAAAGGAATTTTGAATCTAGCATGTTTGAAAGTCGCTATGTCTAAGCTGAGATGACCCATTGACTGGATCCGCCTTTTTACTATAAATTTTTGTGTTTAACAGATAATAAATCAGTCATGCTTTTTGTTCACGCATGAATGAAGCTTCATTTCAAAACAGAAATTTTTGTTTCCGGAAAATAATCAAATCGATTGATTCATTTTATTAACATTTTTTTTTGAAAATCACAGTTACGACATGAAACAATGAATAAAAATTCATAGAAGTAATACAGATAAAGCCTCTGTCACAAAGCCATTGGGTCAGGCACACGAAACCTCAAGTCTATCCAGTTGCACAAATAAAAATACTTCTTTGCATTTGCACAAAAGCAAGTCTTATGGTTTCATACACTTGACCCAATGGTTATGTGACTGAAGCTTTATTTTTAAATTTGTTACCCTCACTGAAGCATTTAAAAATACCTCACCTGCGAGCTGTTATATCAGGCAGAACCTAGGGCTGGGTATTGGGCTTCCTCAAGTAAGACAAGGGGCGGGACTCAAATTCAGATTAGGTTAGGTTAACTTTTAAGGGTTTTTTTAAAGTTAAAAAAACTACAATTTTCAATTTGCACCATTTAACAATGCTTAAACTACGTCCAAAATATTACTACATGTTATTAAGTTGCTTCAGAAATGAAACTTTAACAGTTTTTTTAGTCAGAAAAGCAAGCGTAGCTAGCTTCAAAGACAGTTTTTATGCTATACACTCAATCCCATTTGTAATTGACAATCAATATGGTTCTATTTTAAATTGTCACATTTCAAATAATGTCAAAAGCTTAAAACTATATCCTTAACTTTGAAATACTAAGAAAAACCAGCCTAACCTGTATTATAGGAGTGGCCTCTACCACTGCTAAGGGCACCCAAGACTCTAATTTGACAGCTTGACAATATGCGTATTGAAACCGTCTAAAATCTCCCCATCAAAATAGCAGGTAACTCTTAAATCAGTCAGTGACACAATCTCGTATTATAAAAACAGTAATTGGAAAATTGTGTCCAAAGTTTTTCTCAAAATAACAGGTCCAAAAATTTTTAATTTATAGAATATATTAATAATGTTAAATTTGCAGTGTCAAAGAAATTGATCTGAGTATTTCATTCATTTGATTTCTCATTCTGTCATGATAGTTGATATATTTGTATTTGTCTAAGCTTAAGCCAGATGGCTTAAAAATGACTTAAAACAGTCTTATGCTAATTTTCAGGCCTGTCTCAAAAGGGATTAACATGCAGATCCTCGGGACAATGTAAGTTGGAATGTGGCAGGATGGCGATACCAAATTTTCATCCTTAGTCAGTCTTGAGTCAGGTTGCTGAAGACAGTCTTAAGACATATTCAAGCTTAGACAGATACAAAAATCTCAGCTAGTATTGTACTGTCACTAGTACAGCAGGTAAAATCAGTGTTGCTAGGAAATGTCAAAATATTGACCAAAAACATGCTATTTGGCAATAAAGTGTTAAAAAATCTGGTCTTTGAAAACCCTCCTATTTTATGGCAAATTTTGAAAAAAACATTTTGTTAACAATTAATCAAGAGAGGATGATCTCATATTTCCTGATATAAACTAGGTTATCTGGTGTTTTAAAACTTTAGTATATAATTCTACTACAGTCAATATGTGACAATTTTAAATTGCAACCATGGTCCTCCAACTTCACAATTTGAAAAATGATTGTGTATCTTATTACAGTCGCTATGTTAAGATCCCCGTCTTAGCACGACTTCTTTTATCTAATTGCTATTAAAGTAATTTTCAAAAAATGTCGGTTTTAGAGAGCCAAATAATTGCACACTTAATTATGATTTGGCATTTTAAACCCACAATTTTCAGTAAATTGCTTTAATAGCAATGATATAAAATAAGTCGTATTAATACGGGAATCTCACACTGACGCTTAATAATGAAGGTCCTGGTACAAGCAGTCTTTCTCTTAACATCCAAAAATTTTTCATGTTTTAAAGTAAAATAAAACGGAATTTTTCAATTTGCGACAATATGGAAATGTGACAATTTGAAATATGTCCCTTCAGTGATATAATTATACATCAACGTCATGTGAAATTAGTCAGGTAATTACTCGATGACGACAATTGCATATGGATTTTGTGACGTCACATCAGCCGATGTGGTATTTTTGCATTTTCGTATCTCAGCGCTCGGTCTCGGAGCCCCGAGCCTCTCTTCGCTATTATTGACGTTCACCGAGCCCTATAAGATAATAATCATATTGATCGATACCTCAACAAATTAAATGTAACTTCACCGAAAAAATATTTGTTCATAATAAACGAGAAAAAATCGCACATTCGACTATATTTCTCTTGTATATATGATTTTCGATCAATTAAATTTCGGTCAAAGGGTTTTCAAATAAATAATCTCTACAATCATTTAAAGTAACTTCAGGTCTAATATTGATTTGACAATAAATATTTCTAATTAATTAATTTAGTTTCAATGCTAATTACCTGTGTATCTTTAATATTTACATTTACCTAAAAAAAATATCTCATTATTTTGAATTCAAATTAAACTTTAATTTTTTAATCGCTGTTTTTTTGGGTAGGTTGCAAAAGTCATGTTTAAAATTGTCGCACTTCCAATAAAGTCTCAATGTAAAGTTGTCGCAAAGTGAAAATTTTAAAATTGCGTATTTTGTCTTTGAACACTAAAAATCTAACCTAACCTTTATTATAGGAACAGCCCCCTAAGCCCCACTGGGGATACAATGATTTGCTAAAGGGATTCGATCTCAGTGAAGTATTAATTTCAACTTTTACGTCGATCGTACGAAACTACAAGTCAAACCCGCTTTGTTAATTCAACCAATAGGTTAGGATTTTATTTTCATATCCTCGACTGTGACCGAGGCTTTAAAAATGAATAGTGAAGCCTTTCAATTGACTAATCTG
This sequence comes from Apocyclops royi, assembly GCA_900607525.1. NCBI lineage: Eukaryota > Metazoa > Arthropoda > Copepoda > Cyclopoida > Cyclopidae > Apocyclops > Apocyclops royi. Next base: position 7,831 of record LR051384.1, read on the forward strand.
TAATTGCACACAAAGATATTTTCTTTAGACTATTTTTCAAAATTATGTATCTATTAGAAAAATAAACGCTGAAAAATATTTTTTTTGTGTGTGTTAGTCTAGCGTAAGTGATTATTTTATGAACAATTTGATGTAAAAGCTTCAGCAGATCAAGTAAAGAGATGATATTTTCAATTGTAACAAGACTTAAATATTCTCGGCTCGGAAAAGTTATTGTCCCCGCTCGCTCAGCCCCGAGCCATGGCGATTGACAAAGGTTATCCCATTAAGTTAGAATGTTTGTTTTAAAAAACAAAATAAAATTTTAAAAACTACACTAGATGGTAGTTAGATCAAGTTCTATACCAGTGTTGCCAGAAATGCTTTAAAGATTTTCACCAAAATCTTAAACAGTTTTTTTTAACTAATTGCTGTTTATTCCGAAAGTTAAATTTTTTTTGCGAATTTCATCTGATCCGGGAAAAAAAATTAGCGATACTTCAAATTTTTTACCTTGTTGTGAGGCGTTTTTAACCAGAAGTCATTCCAACGGGTAGAACATTTTCTCCACATGGACCCTATTTTAAAATTTTTCATTTTCAAAAACAGGTTCTAGAAAAATACTTACATAATTTATCCATTCAGTAATAAAATCGATTTCTTTGACAAAACTCTGATTCTTGCTTGTTAGTTTTTTACTTTTGACAACAGAGCACAATGATTGATTTTGTTTTTAAGTTGCTAAAACCTTGGACACAAAATCACGTTACTGTATTATTCCGGCCAGTTTAAAACCAAAGTTTGAAATTTTGAATAATATTTACAATGGAGAAAGAGATCAGTCTTTTAAGTGCATTGATGCTTACGAAAGCCTTGTTCATTGATCGTGCAACTTTGCAACTTGTATACAATGGATTGTCTCAAGCTTTTGCTAGTTTTCAAATTTAGGTAAAAAAAAATAGATGCATACATTGACTTCCCTATGGCAAGTTCACAGCCTTGCCAAATCATTGCAAAATGGTGTTCTAACCAAATCGCAAGGTCCTTCGATAAATGTGAACAGCCCTTAACAGAGTGACTATATTTTATTTTACTCATTATATGTATCTAGTCCCACTGATGGTTGGAATTTGAATGATTCAAAGTCTATCCTTACATTTTGACATTTGTAAGATTCTCAGACTAGAATACAAAGAAAACATTTTTTCATAAAAGAACTATACCTAGAAAAAGTACATACTAGAAGTGGTGCTAGATCTGGTGGAATCCCCTAAATCATGACTGGAACTTTTTTGAGGGTTTTACTAGCTAAGCCTTACAATCAGTGCTGCATAAATTAATAAGTAAATTGCACCAAAAACTGAATCAGAGATTGACATTGTTGAAAAATTCTCTAGAGATGCAATGATTGTCAAACCCAATGATTTCACTTGGTGCAGAAAATTTAGTTGAGATACCAGCTCTGTTCCGGGCGTTGTGGTTATGCATCGCGAAGTAGATGAAGAAGTTGGCTGAGCAGGCGAGCACGAGCAAGCAGTGGCTCAAGTTTGTTACATTCTGAATCCACTCCGGCCAGGAGACGGCCTTTGGGTTGTAGTCCTTTAAAGGAGACAGATATAACAGTTTTTAGTCCCGCGATAACAGATGAAGCAGTCAATTCAAACGCTACCTACACTTGTAACTAATAAAACTTCAACTTTGTTGAGATGATGTTCAACAACAAACTGATATAGAATAAAGTTCAAAATATTTCTTTCTATACATTGAAGTTATTTAAGCCTTGGTCCGTAAGATGCCACTAGTCTATGCCGTTGTACAAATATAATTATTAATTCATATGGGCTAGGGCTAGTGCTTCGAGCGGCCGGCAATGAAGTCATGTGATCCAAGCTGTAACTACGTCTCAGTGAAGAGGTAGCTTGAAAAATGTAACATGCAGTGGTTAGGTTAAGTTAACCTAACCTAACGTAAACGTAGTGGTTCGAATGACTGACCTTATTGTAGTGGAATTCATCGAAAGTTCAAATTTATAGTATTTTGGTAAAAATTTGGTCTTATTCTAAGTTTATTTTTGGCAGCACTGGCTGAATAAATGAATTGAGATTTTCTCAGTTATTCGGGGGTTGATATAAACTGGAATTGGATGCTGGGGAGGTCGGTCCCCTTGGGATGGTTGAGGGGGGTGTACTAAAAAATAATATTAGACTACAGTGTCCTCTGAAAATCTAAAATTTCAGTCTAACATTTACCCGAACCAGTGGCACATTTTCAACGGACCCAAACTATGTAACCTAAACTAAGTATTTTCTTAAAAGAAACTACGTAAGAGATCAAAGATTTTCATTAATTTATCAATAGGAAATGTTTTGACACATCTGGTGTTTTCATAATTTTTCTCTCTC
>LR051386.1:0-10159 GCA_900607525.1 Apocyclops royi
TTTTTTTTTTTTTTTTTTTTTTTTCGTTGTTTTTAATTAAATTTTCCTAAAAAATTAAAAACCACCGCCGGGGGGGGGTCTTACGACAATTCGCATATTCAAGTGCCCCCAACTGAATGTTCAAACAGTAGAGGAAAATGTTGATAATTCCTTATTAGTCTCTGTTAAGTTCATAACTATTTTTTTTCCGACAAAGCAGACCCTTTTTTCTTCGCAACAAGAAACAGCTAAAATTTAGATATATTTCCAGTCTTGCCAGAAATGTTAGCAGAATTCCACCAAAAAGTAGAACATTAAATGTTTTCTTGTGATTTATCTACATATAGACACAAAAGATTCTTGTTTCAGTTTTATGGAATTCCACCAGATCTGGCAACACTGAATAAAACGTATCACATTGTGAAATTCTGGACAACCATTACTTTGATTAAAAAACAACCAACTTAAACAAAATAACCAAACAGAGTTATGTAATCTTACATTTGTAATTTACTTGAAAGTTAATTATTTATATTCAAAAAAAATTTGTAAAGAAAAAGATAGCGTTTTTATTGGATAGAAAATTATTGTGATAGAGCTATTACACGCTTCTAGGTTAAAAATAATCATGACCTTTTTATGTTTATATCATGTTGGTCACTGTAGAGTTGACCCTAAACAGTTTTGCCAGAAATGACCTCAAAATTCCACCAAAAAACAAAACTAAATATTGTATTTTTTATCTTGAATCCCTTGTTAGACACAAAAGTTTTTAGTTCCAATTTTCAGGAATTCCACCAGATCTGGCAATACTGACTCTAAACTACTGTTAAAAACAAAAAAGATGGAAAAAGAAAAGGGTAAACAAGTCCAGGATAATCAGTTTCAAAATGGACAAAATTGTCCCAAGATTTTTTCATATCTTTGATGGTCAAAATATTATTAAAGACACGTTATGTGAATAACTATCGATAAAAATAATGTTCAGAATATAACACTCGCTAGTAAAAAAAAATAAATTTAATCTAACTGTAAAATAGGAGAGCTAATTTCAACATAAGTTCATCTTTAAAGAATTCAGCTTGGAAAGAAAGAATGAATCTATGGGGGGCGTTGAAAAGTGCCGCCCTCGTCCGGATACCCTCTAGTCCGGACGCGTTTTTTTGCCGCCCTAGGTTCGGACTGAGCCCGGGGTGACAAAAAACGTATATGATCAGGACGCATTTTTACCCCAAATTATAGGATATCCATCTGGCAGGAGGCGTCTGAGTCCGGACGAGAGGGGCATCCGGGCAAGGGCGGTACTTTTAAACTTCCCCGAATCCATGTTTGAAATTTTGAACAGCCGATCTATGCCCTAATCTGTCAAAAATTTTAAGTGATACCTAACTTAAGCCTTGGTCACATCATCCCTACGGCGGCCGTACAAAATCAATGGTCTAACCCGTTGTACAAATAAAAATACTTATTCGTATTTGAACAACGGGCTAGGCCTTAGTTTCGCACGGCCACCGTAGGGGTTACGTGACCAAGATTTTATTTGTACGAAAATTCACTTTTTCGAAAAAGTCCCTCATTTGATACCTAATACCTAATCTAGACCACATAATTTAATATAACCTAACTTAACCAAACCTCACCTAACCCAACTTCATTAGTAAAAAATTAAATTTTTTTCGAAACTCACTATTAAGTAAAAGTAAAATGACACACTTGTTCAAATAATCCCTAACAACCAACCTAAACTTACCTAACCTTAGCATTATTAATTGAAGACTGCATCGGGGGGCTGCTGCCCCCTGTCCCCCTGAATGTTTGGGGCAAGTCATTTCGAACAAATTTTCGTACAAATAAAGTTTCGAACAAATCTAGTTAGAGCAAGTGATCTTTAAACACAAGAGATAGGACCAATTTTAAAAAATGAAAAGAAATTTAATCTACATCAAGCCCCGGCTAGGTTAGGTGAGGCTAAATCCTAGACCAATAATTATACACAAGTTCAGGTTAGGTTAGGTTAACGCCCAGACCAATAAAACTACATAAGTTTTAATTAGCTTAGGTCAGATAGCAAGGTGATAGGATTCATATTATCTGTAATATTATATCGGAAGTAAATTTTAAAGTTGTAACATGGTGACCAAATATATATAAGTGTGTATTTTATTAATTTGGGCCACCGTGCTAAGTCCAACTTAAATCAACACAAACTTGAGGGTTTTTTTTTAAATGCCTAAGTCGGATTTAGCAAGATGATCAGATACCTATAATAATGCATTTTCTATCAATCGGGTCACCTTGTGAAGAAAAATAGCTTTGGTCAGTTTTCTAGCCCACTCTGCCATCATTAAAATGGTTTCAATGGATTTTGATCATGTGATTTGATGCCTAAGCTCTGTTTGTTGGATTGCATCATGATAAATAGATTCGCAGTACATTTGGAAGCGAAAAAACCTTGGAAAGGCATTTTCCATTCGTTTTTCCTCATTATACCACTTGCCCGTTTTTGTTGGCGTACTCTCAAAGCTAAAATTTTAATAGAGTCATCATTAGGGAAGAAGTCAAGTCTATCTTAAAGTTGATTAAAGATTGATTTCTAATTGAAAGTACTAATTTTTGACAAGATTTTTAAAAGGTATGTATTAAATCAATATAAATATAGTAGCTTTTTAATAAGCAAGATTGGACTTTGTATAAGTTGCCTCTATTTGAAATTAGTACTTTGAGTCTCGAACATAGAAGGAGGCCTTGCATGCATGCATTTTAACACGAACAACGGCTCTAGCATAAGAGAATCAAAAATTTTATCGAGTCAACATAAGACAACCACATAAAAATCTTTTTTTTTCTTACACAAGAAATCTTCAACCATTCAATCATTTAAATAGAGGAAAATAAAAAAAAAAAACAAGTCCGAATAATGTAAAATGATAACTAATTGTAAAATTATTTTTCTTCATTTGAACGGTTTAAGTTGTAGGTTGCATCTAAACTGTTAACTGAAAAAAACGATTTTGCATGCACAATGGAATTAAATACGAGCATTTGATGTTGAAGATTGCTTGTCAGGCAAGCTTGACTATTAAGTAAGATTAATGCTCTAATTGTGTGAATTTATGATTTAGTTTTTTATATATAATTTCTTTTTCATTATTACTCGCTGTCTGAATTAAAATTGTGAACAATTGCTTTTTGCATGGAGAAAGATTTCTTTGAAAAAAAAGTCTGTGTGTGTTTTGAACAAAAAAATTATTCTTCACAAATTACATTAGTGTAGGATGTCTTAAAACTTTGAAGTCTATTATTAAGCTGTCTCTGAAATATCTGAACCAAGATTTACATAATACCAGCCAGTGTTGCCAGGTGTGTCAGATAAATTCCACCAAAATAAGGCTGAAATCTTACTTTTCTTGAGGATAATACCATTTGAAAGTTAGGTTTTCATGCTTCTCTTGTTATAAATTCCACCAATTATTACACAGCTGGTTATAGTTACATAGCAATACTATCTTCTATCTTAGCTAGTCATTAAAGCCTCGGTCACATAACGATTGCGCCGAGCGCATGAAACTTTAAGTCTAGCCAGTTGCACAAAATAGAAATACGTCTTTGCATTTGCACAATGAGCTAGACTTCTAATTTCGTGTGCTCGAGACAGTGGTTGTGTGACCGAGGTTTAAGCTAGCTCTGTCTAGTGGACATTTAGCTGTAGTGAGTACGTTTTTGACTCTAGTCATATTTCTAACCATTCCACCGTAGTCAGAAGCCTTTAGCTACATATTTAATATTACTAACCTAGTTCATTGACTTGATAGGTACATTTTTTTCATTTCTTAAACTACAACTTTATTGAGATGTAATTGACTAACAAAGTATCTTACAAAAATATTTTACAAATGTTGCACTGATTCCAATAAACAATAAAATACAAAGTTAACCTTTTCCAAAGACACTTTCTTAATGAATTATATCTCAATGAAGTTTTAAATAGAAAGTCTAAAGACGTAATTGACTAATCCAGTTTTGAAAGAGTTTTTTAAACAGGCTTTTTCATTAACACAAAAGTTCAAGCTTGGATCGTTTTTGCTTCACGCTATCTTATTGTGTTGAACAAAGATATTAAAAATTTTAAAAAGATAATTCGGTTCAATTTTAATAGGCTTATAAATAATTTTTTTATTCCAGTGACAACCTAGATTATTGCTGAAAAAATCGTGACAAATGCGACGTTACGCTATTAAGAATAAAAGAAGATTTGGATTCAATGAAAATACTTCATCAAAAAAAAAAAAATTTTTTTCCTCATTCTTTAAAAAGTTGTAAATCAAGTTTTTTTGAAGTCAGCCCCAAATGACCAAATTTTTAAAAACTTTTGAAATATTTTTGAAGGTAACACACCCTGGTATTTGTATCCTTACTAATTGTGTAAAGCTAAATTCAATTCCTTGATTTTACACAACTTCATAATTCATGAACAGTTTCATACCCTTTTGATGTTCTGCAGTCAATGTTATAAACGAATTCCGATTGTATTATACGAGTTACGATTGAAAAGTTGGACCGTTTTATAAGTAACTAAAATTTTGCTTTTTTTAATGAAATGGGACAACTTTGTCGTAAAAAAGATCGTAATTTTTTATAACATTGACTACTGTAGAGTGTTGTTTGAAATGACATTAAATTACATCAAAATCTATAAAAATATTTTTAGATGTTTGAAGGCCTAGCCACTATAAAGTAGAAAGAAAACTTCAATAACTTTTCAATAAAAGTTTTTAATACAATTCTAAGCACTTCTTACGTCGCAAACCTAACCTTAACTATATTTTGAGCCTGGCTCCAAGCCATGCCGGGGGCAATGGGACCCCCATGAAGACAAAATCAAGTATTTTTAGTGCTTCGCCACAATCTTTGATCTGAATAGAATGAAACAAAATAAAAAGCGAAGATTTATCAAAAATCATTTTAAAAGGAAAAAATGCACTTTTCATTGTTTTCCAAAAATTAATTATCACTTGTAGGAAAATTTGAAATCAAAGCATTTGCAATATAGTGGCTTTGAAAATGAATAAAAGACCAGTGCAAAAATGAATTGACTATAAATTTTTAATATCAAGTGAAAATTGAAAACGCACGCTAGTAAAAACTTTTTTTAAGATAAATAAATCAAGTTAATAGCCTTGGAACTATGAATCATCTTCTAAAACACTTGAACGATAATTCTTCAACATACCTAGGTGTTCTCATACTGTAACTATACCCCCTTTGTCACTATTCTATGTCACTGTCAGGGCTAGGTTTTGACTGGTGGGGCAGACACGGAAAGTCGAAAGTGCAAGTTGTCAAACAGACTTTTTGTCAAAATTCCGTTGGTCGGAAACACAATTTGTTGAAAAAATATTATTAGACATCTATGGTACTATTTTAAAATATATTACCCACGATTGTCATTTTGACTAAGTACACATTCGACTTTCCGTGTGCCACCCAAACAGGTAAGGTTAGCATTAAGTAAAAAAGATGTTTATATATAGTGTCAGGGCTACATTGCAGCAAAATGCGAAACGAAACAATTTGAAGTATGACCATTTGAACTTTGGAACAAAGTAGTTAATTGATTTTTGACACAATAGAATAAGGAAATATACGTGAAAATCATTAATAATGGTGAATTATCTTGCAATTTTTATTATCATCGATTTGACTAGAATAAAATGACAAATTGACTAATTGCGGTGGAGCTAAACTTTATTATTATAATGAAATTTCTTTAAATGGTCAATTTTGTTCCAAGGTACTCTAGTACAAAAGAAATCTTCAAGAGGTGAAAAATTGCACACGGATTCTCTGACCTTTGATACAATGACAATCAACAGGATTGCTAAAAGAGTTGTGAGAAAACTACCCAAAAGTTTTGAGGATAAAATGAATCATCAATCATAGGTTCTTCAGTTTGTTCTTCCTATAAGAAAAGGTGACCAGTTTTACTATTTTTTCTTGATTTCATAAAAGTTTGGCTCTCTGAGTGTGCATGCTGTGTTTGTTCAAAATTTCGCAAGTCATTTCTTGAAATCGATTTTTTACTAGTTCCCCCCATCCCCCTTAGACTTAGTCAAAGCAAGGGCTGGTTAGTCAAAGACAAAAGGTCACCTTGGGTCTAAATTTACAATTCTTCAAAGACAATTTGCAAACAGGCCACAGTAAGCATACTCTTCAGAAAAAAATATTACATCAAAATATAAAACTTTACGTAGCAATATTTAGTGGAATTTGGTAACAAAAATAACAACAAACAGTTTAAAGAAACCTTTGAAATATTTTAAGTCCAGAATTTGGTGGAATTTTGTGGGTGCTTTCGGCAACAGCTGTTAAACAACCTGTCATATGATGTGCAGAGTGTAACGGATTTTTTGTAATGTGTAGTGTGAAAAACGTATCTGGTTCGATCTTAAATTTCTGGTTCATTCTGGTAAGAAAGTAAGAGTGAACATTTCGCCACTCATCTCTCAAAGGGGAGGCTTCATATTCCCATATTGTAGCAGCGTCAAATTTTCGCATGAGTGCTGGCTTGGTGCAACGGATAGAGCATCCGGATATGGAATAGAAGGAGCTAGGTTCGAGCCCCCGCCCTGGACAGGAAAATTGTTTAATATCTGTGATAACGGTACCATTGATAATTTGTATTTATACAATATTGGGTTAATAAATTGAAATGTCGTAATTAGGGGCCTGGTGACCTCGGTAGGGCTGGTGGCTATACCTGTAATATAGGTTACGTTTAGTTTAATTTAGTTTATTTAGTGTTTTGAACAAAGCAATACAATTCAAAAAATTTAATATATGATAGCATGCGACTGCGTCAATAGGTATAGGAAAAATTACAATATGAAATATACCTCTCACAAATTCTTCTTGTTGGTCAAAGTCATTTTCTTTATTAAGCTAAGCTGGATCATTTGAAAGTAACTTTATTTTAAAGAATGACCGTCCAAAGACGAAGCTTTAAAGACTTCCAATGTCTTCAATGCAATGTTACTTGTAAGAAAATTTCAAGTTTGTTCACACTAATTGTAAAACAGGAAAATTTTAAGAAGAGAATTTGCAATGAAATGAAAAAAATATGAATTGAAATGAATCACCTAAAAATTTTAATAATTTTAACTAAAATTACTCTGTTTTCAATTGAAAATTGATATCAGCATTTTAAAAACAAATCAAAATTTTATTCTAATTTAACTTAACAGCCTTGGAGATGTGAATCATCTTCTTAAAAACTTAAAGAGAGTTTTCAACTAGGTTTAACACAGTGTTCTCATATTGTCACAATTTCCATATTATCATAATGGAGGTTCTGATGCCCAAAACTTGGCTAGGTTGGGGTTGGTTGAGATTTTCAATTAGCAATCAAATTACATTACAACAATATGCGATACGGGACAATTTGAAATTTGAATGTCCAGCTTAACATTGGGGCAATAATTCATTGATTTTTGACACAATAGAATAAGGAAATATACAGAAAATTCAGTGTTAATGGTGACTTGACTTGCATTTTTTATAATCATCGATTTGATTAAAAAAAGAAGAAATAAAAAATGACAACTGCTGTGGGTCCATTTATCATTTTAGTGAAATGGTTTTGAAACAAAGTACAGCCCAAAGTTTTAAGAAAACACCTCAATCATGTGAAGCTTCCAACTTTGCCTAGATGAATTTACATTTCTATTGTTTCTGACAATCATAGTTATATGCTTTAAGTGAAAACAGTGCAAATAAATAATATCTAATCGAGTATCTAGTATCATGTACTGGTGGTGTAATGCTGTAAGGGAGCTGAGCCCAGTGAGATTTTCTTGGTGTCATAGAGGGTGTGGGGGTCACCAGTGGTCTCCATTCCATCTCCATCCCACAAAGACCCCTCTAGGACAATAAGAGATACCGACATCTCAAGTACTGAAAATTGAGATTCTCTGAGTCAAAATAAAGACCTGACAGCTTGATTTGGAGGCCCCGGGATCAATACTCGGTGATGACAAAAGATGGAAGAACCTCAACAATCCCAAATCCAGCAACCCAGCGATCCTGTGAAGAGTAGTGCCCTCTGAGGGAAGCAGGAGGAAAAAACACCGGCATAAAAGTGCCTCATTCCATATATGTTCATAAACTATTGTCAAATTTCAGTAATAAATGAAAATCTACCCCAAAGGGGTGGTAAAACTAGAAAAAGTGTTCAATGTCTTACCAGAACTTGGCAAAATTAAAACTCCAGAAATGTAGACGATTGAACGATAAAGCGTCTTTCTGTATTGATAGGTTATGTAAAACGTCAATGAACGATTTCTCTCTGTCTAGACACCAACCACCATTAAAGTAAGAAACTGTGGTTTTTTCATTAAAGATTGTTAACATTTAAAACTATGAATGCAATTTAAAACAAAAAAGACTGAAAAACTATCTGAGACAACCTTTGTTTAATCATTAAGTTTCCTTTGGTTCTTAAATGACACCAAAAATGTGCGATGAAATGAAATACAGATATCATGTTTGTTGGCAACAAAGCATTTGAAAAATGTAGCTGGCTATGAACAAAGAAAAGAAATTTCAAGTTTAATTTTTCTGAATTATTAGTGTGATTAATTATTTTGATGATATTTACAGGTGGTTTTGTTGTTGCTGTTTGTTTATGAAACTCAAAATTGAAAGTCGAGCAATGATAGAGTTTTCAAGCTTCATATGACAAATTGATTGAAATCTAACTTTCAGTTTTGGTGTAAAGTAAAATCAACTTTTCTGGCAACACGGAAATCTACGCCCAGACATTTGTTTGAGTTTTCTTTCGAATTTTCCTGATGTCTTCTTCCCCACACCCAGGCGGAATTAAATCTAGTGTAGTTCAGCAAACAGTAAGCTAGCTCGTTGCATTACTCGGCCCTAAAATAGATGCATTAAAAACAGCAACCTAACTTTTCTCTTTCATGTTCATTAGACTGCGGGTTTGTGTCTTTTCTTTTCCTTTCTTTCTATCTTAATCTCGTATGTATACATTTTGTCTGTTTTCGTCTTTGTTTTCTCTTTCCCCGCAGTTCGTGGCGACTGCGCGTGAGAGAAGGGAAAAAAATTTTGTCTATAATTTTCCTTGTTGTCTTACACGTAAGGAGTTGCCTTATAATTTCAATGGAGTGAACATCTGCTGCGGTGCTTAACAATATCAAACATCACAAACGGATTAAAATTTTGATATATAAATTATCTTTGACGATAAGTTTTATAGCAAACATCATCTGTAATGTGTTATAATTTCCATTAAGTCTTCTCAAACGGAGTAATATTGAAAAGATGTCAGCCTCATCAGAATTATATAGCACTCAATGGCCTAAGCATGCAAATGCTGTTCGGTCGTATGTGAGAAGAGAATATTTTTTTAAGTTATTTTTTTCGAATTTCATCCGAAACGATTGTGTGCTATTTTACTATTTAGATGAAAAAGGTTGATGTTTTACCGATATAAGATCTGACCAAAACAGGTGACGAAATCATTTGATTGAAAAACAGTTTGGACTTAAGTTACCAACGTTACCAATCAGACAAGAAAAAATTGAAATTTGTGAATCGTTTATTTTGAGGTCTTTTAAACAACTGTTAAGTAATATTCTTGCAAGAAAAAAACAATAAGATATTTTTTTTGATGAGAACCAACGTAGAATTCTATGGAAAGGATATGTTTTTAAGTTAAAGTTGGAGCTCCCGTGTAGAGAGTACTAAAAGATGATGCTAGCCTAAGCTATTCTCTTTTTATAGAAAAGGAAATTTTCAGTAACGAGAGAATGCACCTCTCCTAGCCATCCATAAGGCTTGAGAATTTTTTTGTTGTGAAAGCCATTTTCTCTCTCCCATGTAGCCAAATGGTTTCGTAACCAACAAAAAAAGACTCCAAATTTTAAGTCAATTCGCATACATGGTTAGCTGAAGCCATTCTGTATTAAAAAGTATCATTGCATATAAAACAGAAATTAAATTGCTTTAAGTACCCCAAAGTGTATTAAAACAGTGTGACCCAGGGAAGTGCACATGAGGGAAATATCACTGTATGGCTAACTTTCAGAAGTAATATTATTTAAACCTTCTAATAATATTTACATTGTCCTGAGATAAATTAAATATATTATCAAGCAGCGTGTGTGTT
>LR051387.1:0-10151 GCA_900607525.1 Apocyclops royi
TGAGTGAAAGCAAATCCCATTATTAAGTGCGACATCCCACTGTGCATCAAAAATTCTGATAGAAATCTTTTTTTTTACAACCTGAGGGATGAAAAAAATGACTGGACTGCCAGATGGTTTCATTGTATTTCACCAAAAACCTATGACGTCACATAAATATTATGATTTTCTGAATAATGATAAGTGTGATTTTTTAGAGACATTTCACCAAAATGTCACCTTATGTCAGCAGATTTCACCAAACTTGAAAATTTTAGCAACACTTGTGACAATTGAAAATTGCTGAATATGAAGATAAAATTGCTTAGATAAAAACTATTCCCAGGGTTGCCAAAACTGCTTGTCTTTAAAAACCACCAGGCAGACAGATTTGCTTTTATCAGGTAATCTCATATTGTCATAATTCCCACATTGCTGCAATATAAAATTGTCGCAATCTCTATATTGTCGCCATAGGAAATTTGATTCTTAAGTATTTTACTGCTTAAAATTGTACTTAATTTTTTTTCAATTTACGACAATTTTACATTGCGTCAATATGGGAAATGCGACAATTTGAAACATGGCTGTTTTAATTAATCATTGTGGCAAAAGCAACAACACCTCCTGAAAACTAGAAAATTTCGTTCAAATAAAATCGTTCCATCTTTTTTCTCTGCAAATAATTTAATGTTATTTTTAATGATCCAAGGTATTACATTCATCCAAAGAAAAGAAATGACAAAGAAAATAATAACAAAAGATTAAACCAGAAACAGACACGGCAGTAAATAACATTGTCAGAGAGAAATATTCAGAACAGAAAAAGAAAAAGAAAAGAAATACTTAGACAGGAGGAAAATTTTTACAAAGTGTTACGGTTTCATCTAGATGAGTAGTCCATAATCTTTTGGTTCAACAAATTCTTTTTATTCTTGCCAGATCTGGTATCAATATTATAAAACTTACTTTGCGCGAAAGTACATGTTACAAGTGAAAAGCTAGATGAGTGTTTTAACGATGAAAAATTTTACTTTTTATGAAAGTGAAACAGTTTAGTTATATCATGTAACGCTTACGACATTTCAAATATCACACCATCAGTCCTGCCAGATTTGGTGGAATTAATGAGCAATAAAACACAGAAAATCAAGAATTTGAAATTCATTTTTACTAGACAACGTATTTCTATTTTTACTTTTATAAAGGGGCCTTTAAATACATTATCTAAAAATTTGGTACTTTTATTTGGTGAAATTTTGATATATTTTCTGGCAACACAGCCTGGATGCAACCATGAGTGGATGTTGGATTTGTGATACTGTTTTGATTATATTTGTGAAAGAGGGATCCTTGGATGTAATCCACGCAATTTGGTTGGATGACAACTTCGGGTGAAAGATACAGATAATTTCTTTTTCAAATCTTTCATAGCTTGAAAGAAGCTTTGTAAAAATCAGTTTTATATTCCAAAATTCTGGCTGGCTGGTGGAGTGGACAAAGAGGTTCCCGGAAGGACCCGAATTCGATCCCCGCCAGGGTTCAAGGAAAAATTCTTTGATTGAAATTATTATCTAATGATTTGTGATTGAAATTGAAATGAAACGAAAATAAAAATGTTTAGAAATTATAATTTTCAAATGATTATTTAACATTTAAGGCGAAATTTTTGTATGCAAAAGACATTTTCATGAACTGATGGAATTATTTTTGAAAACCAACGTTTCATTTTTTTTCTATAGTGTCACAGCTGCAAGTACCTACCTACACCCTTTTTTCTATTTTTCTTTCTGTATTGATCTTACTCATCTTTTTATCTCTTTCTCCTTCTTCAATTCAAGTTTATTCTCTTTGTGTACTTCTATTTCTGTCTATGTGTTCGTTCATTTTTCTTATTGAGACTTGTTTTCTTTTTTCTATGTTTAGGTTTGTACCTACATACAGTTTAGATTTTTATTGATAAGAATTTCCCCTCTAAATAAACAATAGCTCGACTCATTCACAAATCTGTCAATGTGTCCAAACCTGCAATACTCAACCAGGGCCAAATAGAACTGTTGTTCCTAGCTGACTAGGGCCAAAAAGCTATCTCGACCATCTAAATTTTGCTCTCTGTCAGAGTTTGTAGGGTTAGGGTGATACGTAATCAGACCCGAACCGTTTCCCATTGTGAAAGTCTCAAAAGGTATTGCCGGGTCTGGAGGCATTCCCTCAAATTGAAACTAGAAATATTAGAGGACGTACATTGATTTGCTCATAATTTGGTGAAACTTTGTCTAACATTTCTGGCAACACTGGTCTCACAAAATTTTTTTAGTTTTTGTTACTTTCTAATTTCGTCTCGTCCTAAAAATATTTTTGTATTTTGACATGCTTAACAAATAAACAGGTTTTATTTTTTGACTCTTAGACATTATGACGTCACTCTGATGAGATAAATTTTCTATTGTGACCTCTTTTGACATCATAGAATGCAAAAAACGACCTGTTCTTAAATTGTATTGATTTTTTGTTTTTATTCGACAAGAAGTTGATTGTAAGGTTAGGTTAGGTTAGGTTAGATTAGGTTCGGTTAGAACCTAAAGCCTAGTTCATCACGAGGCTGCGTAGGGTATTGCATGGTCAAATTTTGCAACCACGCAAGTGTACGCAAGTAGCTTTGCAAGTAATTTGAAAGCTATGCAAGCATACTTACAGTGCGCAACAATGCATAGACGTTTTTCATGCAAACATTGCAACTTTCATGCACTGTTGTGCACTGTAAGAATGAATGCGTGGTGTTCAACCTACTTGCGTAGCTACTTGCGTGGCCACTTGCATATTGTTGCGTGGCATGCAACCTACTTGCATACACTTGCGTGGCCACTTGCATATTGTTGCATGGCGTACAATCTACTTGCGCACACTTGCGTGGTCACTTGCATATTGTTGCGTGGCGTACAACCTACTTGCGTACACTTGCATGGCCACTTGCACTTAGGTTGCGTAGAGTCTCGTAGACTATGCGCAAGTGTATGCAAGTAGCTATGCAACTGGCTATGCAAGTGTATGCAAGTGTACACAAGTAGCTATGCAGGTGTATGCAAGTGGCCACTTGCATACACTTGTGTGGTTGCAAAATTTGACCATGCAATACCCTACGCAACCTACTTGCAAGTGCTTGCAACTAAATGTGAACTAGGCTTAACCTGACCAACAGGTTAAGAGATAAAAAAATTTTCCATGCTTTTTATATCCAAAATATCTACACATTTTAGGTTAAGCCTAGGTCACATAATCACTACAAAACCGTACGAAACAAGTGGTCTAGCCCATTACACGAATACTAATACTTTTTCATATTTGTAAAACAGGCTACATAGACCAATGTTAGAAAAGAGAAAATTCTATGTTTTGAAATTGTAGAAACATTTGATAAATAAACATTTTTAAGGCAATCTAATTTTGAGCGACATCTTAGTGAAAGCTTTAGTCACAAAGTAGCTTGTAGGGTTAGAGTATTTCGAAATGAGACCCGAAATCATGTTCTATATTTTAAGTTTTAAATATTTGTACATTTTTAGGAGTTATAATACATTTTTTTCCTATTCATACCTATATTCTTTCCTTATCTAGAAATGTATTTTGAATGGAGTTTTTTAAAAATACTTTTGACCGCTAAAATTTCGTTAACAAAATTTGTTGGATACTTTTTCACTGCCCTTTACGTAAGTTTTGTAATAAAATAAAGTTTCCTGAAGTTGAGAGTTTTTCATGAGTCTTGCCAGATTTGGTGGAATTTCCAAAAGCCAACCTAAACATTTAATTCTTGAAATATTTTGCATGTTAATTGGTGAAATTTAATATGATTTCTGGCAACACTGGTTTTCATGTATAAAATTGAGGTTTGGCGCAAGCTGATTTTTCCGAGCCGAGCCGAGCTTGGGAATATCTGTCTTTCGTGAAAATCGGTGTTGCCAAATCTGGTGAAATTCCCATTTTTGGTAACACTAGGCAAGTCTTATCTGTTAAGTTAGATCGTTCATGGGTTGACAAATATGCTAACTTAACTAAGCTTAACTTGTCACAACTTTGCTTAACCCGTCTCAACCTTACTTAAAGAAACATAAAAAGAATGTCTTTATTTGTTGCTTTGAAACATAAAATATTTTTTATCGAATTTCATAACACAGATATTTAAAAATATATGAGGACAGTTTTGAGAACCACTGCAGGGTCCATTTAAAATGACTGCTGCGCAGGCTAAATTACCTTTGTGCTGCTTGTTTTTTCAAAGCACTGTTACAACAAGTCATTTTGCACCGCATGCAGGACCAAAGCAGTGTGACCAAAATATGAAATAGTCACATGTGTATTTAGTCGCACTGTTTTAGTCCCGTATGCAGTGCCAAATGGCTTGCTGTAATGTTTTCTTTAACTAATAAGTGTGTGCTATCTAGGTATTTCTAATGTCTATGAGATCACCCAAAATGGACAGGCTCCTGTAGTCAATGTTATAAACGAATTACAATCGTACTATACGAGTTACGATTGAAAAGTTGGACCGTTTTATAAGTAACTAAAATTTTGCTTTTTTAATGAAGTGGGACAACTTAGTTGTAAAATACGATTGTAATTTTTTATAACATTGACTACTGGGGGTATCATAAGAAAGGTTTTTATGGAAAGTCCTTGAAAAAATACTTATTAACTGAGCAAGTAGAATTGAGACTAAGACCAGAGTATTTAGTATTTTCAGTCTACAGAAAAAAACTTCAGTGTTTCATTATTCCAAGCAATAAAACATATTTTTCATAAATTTCAAAATCTACACATAAAAAGATATACCAGTTTAATATTTAATAGTATCTTTTCAAACCATAATGGGGCAGCCTATTTGTAATATCTGATTATATCACATTACAACATAGATAAGTGATAACAGATTTCATAGCTTATGATGTAAAATAATTATCATCATGATTTTGAATCACACCTGCTCAAAAATCAAATTAATAATTATTACTCTCAAGATGGATTCAAGAAACTTGGACAAGATAATATCTTCAAAGATGTATTCCCAATCTTAGAATCTGTCAACAATTAGAAAGGCAAGGAAATCAAATCGTAATTGATCTATTTGGACAAAATATGATCAATTTATAGTAAAACTTTAGCCTCACTCACTGGCATTGGTCAGACTGGATCAACATAGGTAATGACAGTGAGCGAGTCAACAATCTCCAACAAACATATTTGAAAACATCATCAACTTTGGTCAAAGTCTCATAGGAGCTTAGCATCACTTCATAATCGTGTGAGGAAAACTTGCCTTTCCCACAAAATAAGCAAACGGATGTAGTTTTCTAACATTTTTAAAAAACCATGATTGAATAAACTTTAAACATTCAATTTATAGAAAAGGTCAAACTTATTTGAATGACTCACGCCAAAAGACAGCAAGGTAATCTTCCGTTTTGATGAGGTCATCAAGTTGACGTTTTGAGATCTCTTCCAACGGTTGTCTTCTTGAGAATGCTGTGGCAAAAAGTAGGAATAAAAATGGCAGACAGCTTTTCACATTGCCCTTGGGCTTCATCTTCCAGGTACACTTACAAATCTGTGGTAATTCCAAACACTTTCCTTCTTCCACAGAATTCTAAATCACTGCCTTTTCAAAGTTAAGAAAATTTGAGAATTTTCAAGAGTGGAAAATTTTTCTCGGATTTTTGAGCCAAGTGCTAAAAATTCACCGACTGCTCCAGGCAGGAAAGCCGACTGGGTTCATCTGCTCAGAAAAGGCAACAGGGGTCATGAAAAGTGGGAGGGGAGGGTTAGAGAGATAGTGGGGGTCCAAACCCATTCGGTCACACAAGCGAGCAGTTCTAATGATTAACATTGTTGTGCAAAGACAGATTGTGACTTGACGAAAAACAGCCCCTAAGAAATGGCCGATAAAAAATTAAGCAAAATGAGTTTAGATGAGTTTTATTAAGGTATATCGCATGTACTCATCAAATTTAATCTTTTAAAAGCCAGCTAAACTTGTTGTCTTAATTACTTTGTAGCATAGAATATAAAATATAAATGATATTTTAGTATCATGTAAGACTATCCAAAAAGTTTGATCTCTAATTTCTTACGTTATGTGCATAAGTCAAATCTGAGGGTATTTTTCAGACCTTTGCCCACCCTGTCTGTAGCACTTTGTACCTAAGTTTACAAAAAGGTGTAACTGAAAGTTGAAAGTAGAGAAAGTTTTCAAACGGGGATATTTTTTATGCTCTAATGAAATCTTTAAAATTAAAAAAATTAAAACTTAAAAAAAAGTATTGTCTTAAGAAACAATACAAAAACTAATTTTATTTTAATAGTATTTCTACATGACTTAACTTGTAAAATTCAATGTAACGAATAGGCCCCGACATTTTGCAGAAAAGTAAGGCAGATGCTTGAATGAAAAAAAAATTAAAAAAAGGAAAGCTTGAGCCAATTTAAAAAATGGGAAATACTTATTATCTTTCATATTTAAAAAACATCTTAAGCATAGCTTAGACTTATAATTTTCTATTGAAATTGTGAAATTCAAATTGATATTATATTCCAACAAAAAACATTCAAAATATTTTATCTGTCCCTTAAACAAGTATTTTCGCAAAAGTTAAACAGGGTATACTGTCTAAAGGAAACTTCGCTCAGGTAATAGGCTCACTTCATCGAAAATTCGTCATACCGAACCAGATTACAAGGGATTAGTCGACTCAAACCCGACTCGAACATTAAAATGCGAGAAGAATCTATTTTTCACTTACTTTCAGCTGTAAAAAATGGTTGACAAATCAGACTCATTGAGATTAATTTTAAAGTCGACTTAGCCCTAAACTACATATGCAAAAAAAACCGGTTGGAAAGTCTGCCTGGGTCAAGTTTATTTCTTTAGAGAAAATGTCGCTCATTCGCAGTACCAGTGTAAGAGAAAACAATCAATTAATCATTCAATCAATCAATCAATCATTTCAGATTGATAAAATGTCTCCTGCCATCACTTTATCATTGGTATTGATACAGTTTAAATAAAAGTCTATAATTAGAATTATGGTTATAAAGGTTGATGAAAACAGAGAACTGAACCTAGGTCATTACTTGTAATAGTTGTGATGACTCTTCGCTGACACCTAAGCCCCTCTAAACAGCTGAGTCTATAAGAAAATCTAGCAAACTTAGCAACAAAAAATATATACAGTTTTTAAAACAAAACCTTTTTGATTTTTTGATGGTTGTGTAACAGCTTAGTTGTAGCAAAAGATGACATCCATTTTTGATAGTTATTAGCATTGCTCTGTATTTCGCTTGTAAAATTAAAAGAATTTTGGTATTATGATCCATGATACCAATGTTCAATGATGAATTTAGAATATTTACAAGTTTTATTATTTGACCGTTTGGTTTACAGTTTCGTTCAGAACTGACTTTTCTAGCTCACAACAGACCTCCAGACACCAAGCTTTAATCAATATCCGGTCACGTGGACCAATCAAATGAGCAAAATCATGAATGAAATAATGCCCACATGTGTATGGGTCAGCTAGATCGCGTTGTAGGAAGTTAATAATCGATTACAACGGAAATGTAGATTTCTTAATATACATTAGAATATCTAATTTCTAATTTAGTTCAATTCAAATTGTATGAATCTTACAAAAACATTTCTTAAATAAAAGTTAGTGTGCAATGCATTTTAAATCTATCAAAATTTTTTATAAACATCTGTAATATAAATTTTTTCAATACCCTTTAATTATGAACCAATCTTAATAAAATTTAATTTTAAAATGATAAGTTTAGCAATCTATTAAATAAACCGGTACTTAAGCAAAATTAGGCCAAAATATCTATATTTTTTTGAAATGTTATTAATTTTTTTTTCGCTTTGCAAATGGTTTCAAAATAGTCAGCTTTTTCAGATCAGTTTTGCCAAATCTGGTAAAATTTTATGATATAGAGAAACGTATAATTTTTTTGCTGCTAAAGATGGACTTGAAATTAATCGTTCTTGGGTTAAATTTTTGGAAGGTTCCTGGCAACACTGGTTCACACTGCTTTGGGGCAGTGTTGCCAGATTTGGTGAAAATTACAGCTATTACTTGAACTAAAGACATTTGTGACTCAAAGTTGTACGAAATTCTATCCATTTTTTTGGTGAAATAATTTCTGGCAACCATTGCTGCTAGAACTGATATGAAAATTTCAACAAATATTGAAAAAAGTTTTATTTTATAAAATTCCCCTGCCGAAGAAAAAGCTAATTTTTCAATGCAATAAATTCCACCAGATCTAAGCGACTACTGGCAACACTAAAGGAGAAAAAATCATGTTTTCGTTGTATCCCTATAATTCTAAAAAGGTTTGTAAGCAAGCACACCTCACAGATGTGTTAAAATATTTTTTTTAACGATGAATGTCAACCATTCTTCTTAACTTTTTTTTACTATATGTAAGTAAAATTCATCAAAATAAAATCTTGTGTGTAAAAATTCGTAAATTACTGACCATGACAGTGTCACCTGCTAAAAAAAAGTCTTGCCACATTCCTTGGCTTGTGTCCAAATAAAATTAAAAGAAATAAAATTAGAATAAATAACATTAAATTGAATTAGAAGCATTTCTTTAAAAGTAAATAATTTAGTATATTTTAATTAGCAATTTTTATTTTATGATATGTTTATTTCTAAAATCTGTTTTTAATTTGAAAAGTATTATTACTAAAAACTCAACTAATAATATTTATTGTTATATAAAATAAGGATATGTAGGGATTAAAGCTCGAGCTGATACAGAATAAAAATGTTCGAGCCCGAGCCGAGACAAGCTGAGTTGTTAACTCGGACCTGATATAGAAAGAGAAAGTGACAAAAACAGAAACCTAAGATAGGGATAAGACAGTTATTGAGACCCACTTAATTTATTTCAAAAACCCGAACCTCACCCTAGCCCAAAATAATCTCATGCCATTTAAATGTCATTCTCAATGAATATGACAGATACAAGGGTCCGTTAAAAAGTACCTCAATGCCACGCTCTCTCCTGGACTTCTTCCAGGACTAATAGTTCGATTAATTATAAGACTAGTTGAAAATCAAAAACTAGTCCGCGAAGGTTCCTCAAAAGTGCCTCGATGCATCGCTCGTGCCTAGATGACCAAATGTCTGGGTAACTTTTTTGGAAAAATTTTTGGCACAACTGGTCCAGGAACTAGTCATCGAGGCACTACTTTTCAATCTGCGTTTTCTTCTTTTAAAGATAACGCAAGTGCAAACGAGACTACCTAGAAACAAAAGGAGTTAAGATAATTTTTCTTTAAGTATTTATTGATGGAATTTCGATGTCGGTTCAGATCACACCGTGATGTAATATATATTTTTAAAATGTGTACTTTTTGAAAACTTGTCAATTACATAACTGTACAAAACCAGTGTGAATATTCTTCAGGCAATGTTGAAATTTTTAAATCTTAAATTCGAGTTTTGGTTGTCTTACATTACTAGTAAGATAACTTCAATTTGCCAAATGTCGTCAAAAAAATATTGTGAATTTGATCTCGCCGTTTCTTGAACCCAAATCGATCGATTTCGACTTTGAGCGAAATATCCCCGTCAAATCCGCCAAACGGCACGAACCATAAAGGGTCCTCGGTGTGATAAACCATTAGGCTCCTCCTCTCACAACAGCGCACAACGAGAGAGAGAAAGAAAGGACCCAGGAGAGCCAGATTGATGAAATGGCGAATATTTTTCAATAAACAATAATTATTAAACAATTTTTTGCTTCTAAATTTAAGCATATTGATAACAGAAGTAACGCACTGCTAATATTGAAAAGTTAGATAAAAGTATATAATATGAAATGTGATGTTTATCTGCATCAGAGAGCCATTAGATGAAAATGTATCGATAATGAAAATTGTTGAAATCTTTCGTTTAGTTTGAAATTTTCATCTAAATTTTTAACTTTGGTAAATGCGCTGTGAGAGAGTCAAATCCTTAATAAGGTTTGAAAATGCTTAGTCATGAACCTAAGAGCAGCTATAAAGTAGTGATGTGCAAGGGTAGAAATACCATGGCCCGAGTCGAGTCGAGTCGAGCGAACAACCAATCCTTGAGCCAACCAGGTTTGTTGAAGCTTGAACCAGTATA
>LR051390.1:0-10078 GCA_900607525.1 Apocyclops royi
TTTTATTTAATTCACAGAAACAGGTTAGCTTACCAAGGTTTTTAAAAGAATGAGAGAAAATGCTATAATATGTTTTATAGTTCATAGTTGAAATTGTAATCGAGTCGCTCTGGCTAGATAAAAAAATGTGAAGTATCACACTATAGCATTTCCTAAATCACCACAGAAGCAATTTTCTTAAATGTAGAATGTTCCGCTTACCCAGGAGGGCTTAGGGCTATACCCCTATTAGGTTAGGTTGGGTTAGGTAAGTTATGTTCCAATGAGATGAAGTTAAAAATTGGGAACATTAGCAATATTGGCATTGTGACTGAAACTAGTATATGTTCGGTTTTGTGAGTCAAACCAATATTTTCCTTTTTTCATGAAAACATTTTCAATCAAGTCAATACTGAAATTCGCCAAAGTATTCTCCATTTAAAATTTGTCGTAAAAAAGGTCGTTTTGTATAATAACACACTGAAAATGTCACGATGTAATCTTGTCGCAAAGCTAAGAAACTTTTAATAACTTAAACGCACTTAACTCATAGTAGGGAGATGGCCCCTAGCCCTTCTGCGGGAATCATGATCATCCATTTTCTTTTTTTGATTTGTTGTTGCGTACAATTAAAGCTTCAAATGTCTCTAGGTACAAACCTCGATCAAAATACAAAGGCATCCATTTTTCAAAAGAAAAAGTTCAATTTTTTGAAATGTGGGTTGCCTAACCTTTTGGTAAAAAGCTAGCTTAATATATCAATGTAGTTTGACATTTTAACGTTATGTAAAAAAAGTTTTCATAAAATCAATCCAAAAAAAATTGTTTTTAATTGAACGTAAATTTGAACTCATTGTCGCTATGAATCATTTTTCATAATTGGCACTTGAGCGGAGGATAATCTTTGTTTTTTACACAAAAAAATTTTTTTTAGTTCTCTCAGAAAACCATGTATGAAAACTGATTATTAAATTTTAACTGATCATTAATTTTTATTAAATATTCTAAGCTTACGATTCTTTTGTATTGAAAGAAATAAAGAAAAAACATCGATTAATTTTATTTTTTAAAAGATCTACGGGTCTGAATTCAATCTCACTATCCCTAAAATAAAATGTCGTTTTTCTAAAAAAAACTAACCTATATAATAGGACCAGACCTTGGCCCCTCCAGGGTCCCTATATCAAAGCTGGAACCCCCATTTTAGGGCAACTATATGTTAGGAATCCACCCTGACCTGGGTACACAACTTTCCATCTATCAATTATGTTGTTGTTTCGCACACTAATGCTGATATCTTCTTAAGTCGTCTTATCTCAAGTCTGTGATGAGATGGTGAGAAAACCTTTATGTTTTCTCAATCTCGTCAACTTCTCTTGTCTCAAATTTGAGGTGAGACGACTTACGATGATATCAGCTTAAATCTTATGATAGGTACGTTGATAATTTTACAGCCCGGGCCGAGACGTAAAAACTCACTGCCCTAGCTATTTATCGCAGCAATCCTAAATTGAGTCGGGACAGAAAAAAATAAGGCACATCTCGAATCGTGGCAATAAACAAATTTTTTTGATTTTTACTGGAATCACTTTATTCATTTTTTTTTCAAGAAAAAAATCCAACATCGTTTCCAATAAATATGATAGGACTATTTAGGTGAATTTGTACAATTAGATAATGTCGATTTCATTAATCTTGCTAACTGCACAAGTCCATGGACGATACAAAAAAATCTAAAACTTTGTTAGGATTCAAACATTTTTCGATGTTCCTCGCTTTAGACATTCTGCAAACGCCCCATCAGCTTATTCTGCAGACCTGAAAAAAATAGACATTTTAAATATTTTAATTTCATTAAATTTTTGGCCCAAAATTAATAAAGATTTTTGTGGATTTATCAAAGAACTTTAATTCAAAATAAAAAATTTTGAATTTAAAAGTTAATTTTGTTATAAACTCATTAGTATGTTTTTTCGATTAATCTTCTAAAAAAATCTTTATAAAACCTCAGAGTATTTAGATATTAAATGATTCTTACAATATCATGTCGTATGGGGTTCAACACTTGACAAAAAAAAATGTTGCGATTGTTATAGCTTTTCAAAAAGTTTCATGTTACCGACAGCCCGAGATTAAATACTTGAACATGTTAGTACTGTAAGTAGGTTATCGACTGTTAAGCTAGACAGTTTTTTACATGATAACACTTACATCTTATCATCTAAGGTTTTCTACATAAATCCGTGATACTTGGCTTGACTAGAAGAAAAAAATATAAAGCCCTAGTAGTAAGTTCTTCGCTAATATATTTGTAGTCGTCTCATCTCAAATTTGAGACGAGAGAGGTTGAAAATGTTGAGAAAACTTGAGGTTTTCTCGGCACTTCATCTCAAACTTAAGATGAGAGGAATTATGAAGATATCAGATCAGGTTTGGAAAGAAGCTGGACTTTGATAATTATTTTGTCGTGGATATTTCAGTGGTATCTGCCAAAAGTTCGTTACAAATAAGATTTTACGACAAGTGTTAAAAAAATGAGACTTTTTGATAAGCCGCACAAATTTTTTTATGAGGTTACGAAAAAAGAATCATGAGTAAGTAATTCCTTCAGTTAATTGAGAAAATTTAAATCAGAGGTCAGTTAAATTCTGAAGCGATAGATAAGGAAATAAGAATTTTCAGTACTCTATAAAATGGGACAACTTACATGATTCTGACAGTGTTGCATGATCCAGATCCTTTGCGCCAGCCGGTTACGCAGATGACGGTGTCCCCGGTCTGAATAATGCCGGTCTTCTTGGCAAAGTCGACGCCGAAGCTCACTCTCTCTTCAATGTCTTTGGCTGCGCAGGCATTTTCTTCAGCTGTCAAATGAAAAACGTTGACGAAGATATGAAAACAGTTACTTGAAATTAAAGTCAGTCTTTTTCAAATTGTCGCAAAATAAAATTATTACAAATTAAATAGCTAATATTCATTAGAGGGTTGATGGGCTCTGGATTGAAAACCCAAGTCGAAAACTATTCCAGTATAGCCAGATTTGGTGGAATTCATGAAAATTTAAGCTAGAAATTTTAGTATCATAAAAATAACTCAATCTTTTTCGGTAAAATTTCAGCTAAATTTTTCAGCTGTGTATTCTGTGTTAGATAAAATATCTTGTGTTAAAAAAATTGTTAAATAAGAATAAATCAGTTTCTGTCAAACCAATTTAACTTTCTCCAAGTTATCAAATCTTTTTTTAAGTACGAGTTACGTGATTATCATATCATTTTTAAAGGCACTTAACTATTTCAAAATTTAGGTTTGAAGAATTGATAAATTCTGTTTAATAACAATTACTTTGTAAAGATTGAAGCAACAGTGATTTTTACCTGTGTAATGAACTGGCATTATCGCTCTATGAAGATGGAGTTGCCTGCCGGTCTGTAATTGTACAAGCAGAAAAGCTGGATAAGTTACAAAGAAAATTTTACTTTTTATAGCAGTGAGACAACTTAGTGTTCGGGGGGCAAAGACATTGGACAAATTTTTTGGAAAGAGTAAAACAACGTTAGTTTAGACTAGAAAAGATGAAAAATGAGTTATTTGATTTTGTATTGTTTTGATCTTGGGTCGGAAACTGAATGGATAAACTGGAATGAAAATGAACATTAAATACCTGATGATCTCTTGTGACAGCAAGAACAGGACACGCGGGGCGGTACTTGGCAACGAGTCGAGCTGAAATTTGATACATCTCTATTTTTAAAGGACTTTATATTGTGAAATGTAAAATTGTTGCAATTGGATAACATTTCTAATTCATTGCGTTCGTTAGTTTTTTAAAGTTTAAAAATGCCATTTTGACAATGTTACAATGTTACAATGTGACAAAATGGAAAATCCGACATTATGAATAATGATCCTTTTCTTTCATAGTAATTATTAGTTCGATCTTTTCAAGATTGCTTAAAGGAAGGATCCTCCATTTATAAATTTGCTTTTTTACTCCAAACCACTCAGAATTAACGACATCCTGGTTCTTCTTAAAAGTTACTTTTCTGCGATTAAAATATTTTTAATGAACAGTATTTAAATGATATCTTTTGAGATTGTTTGGTGTTTCAGCTTTCGACGAGAATAGTTAATACTTTGGGGATGTATTTTATATTGTCGAAATTCCAATGTTGACGATGTGTCAATGTCAGGGCTACATTGAGACCGGACCCATTATTAGTGTTGCCAATTATGGCAGTAGAATTCCACCAAAAATGGAACAAAATGTAAAATGTTCTCCTCTGACTCTTCTGTAGACACAAAAAGTTCTTGTTCGAATTTTATGGAATTCCACCAGATTTGGCAACACTGCCGGCAATTATATAGGTTAGGCTAAGTTAATTTTTTATTGTTAAAAGCAGTGACAGTTTTAGGTACATAGCGACAGTATGGGAGATGCGACAATTTTATACCTGACCATGAATATAACTGGCGCTCGAATGAAAAACATTTTAAGTTAAACGAATTTGATCTAACTTTTTCTATCATTACCACAATAAATTTTCTTGTTGCCTCTTAGAAAGAATCTCGAAAAACGATTATCTTAAAAGAAACAAGTTTTAAGAAACTTTTCATTGTTACGAAACTCTGTTATTTACAAGGCCTGCCAGAGTTGACCAAAAGCTGATCAAGTTAGAGTATATCTATCTAATTTGACAACACTAGACACTTGTCCCGGATAAAAAGTATGATCTAGAGATTAGAAACAATTTAATCTAAATTTAGATGTACTCGTGCTATTTCATTTTCAGCAAATTGGTATTTTTACTAGTTTTATTTTTCGGGAAAGAGTTTGTTCAACTTATGCGAAAATAAAAATACACTTGAAGTAAAACTGATTATATTAACAGATTTGTCAACAAAAATAAGAAAAACGAACAAGCTCAAATCGTGGCATCATATTAAATTAACAAAAAATGCAAAGTTGCCAGATCTGGTGGAATTCCCTAATTTTCGAACGAGAAAATTTCAGTTAGGTTCTAAGGTTTTTTTTGTAAATAATGGTGGAATTCTTCAAATTGGAACGAATTTTTTGTTTAAAAGTAGCATTTCTTCGGATTTTGGTGGAATTTTACGGTCGTTTCTGGCACTACTGCAACCTTGTTGTATTGTGATTCGTACCTGAATTGCCGGTGGTTGTCAAGACGACGATAGCCTTGGCCTTCATGCGGAAAGACGCCTCGACGGCCGCGAGGGCTGTCGTCTGAGGAACCGTCTGCTTCTCAAACTTGGTCTGTAAGGAACTAGACACCATGAGTAATCATATCTTAAATACCACGCAAAATATTCTCAACAACCACCCCTGTGACAACTGGCTATGTAAGCATCTGCAAGAGGCATATCACGCTCAAAGGATTTCTCAATATACAAAAGCATTGAAACGAAAATGATAAACTAAATTGTTTTTCAATTGTTGAACATTGAAGTGTTCAAAACCTATCTCTCATCAATCTATAAATCAAACGATGATATTTTCGTTTCTGTTCCGTCATTGTCGAACTGGGCCCGTCGACAACTTTCGTATTGGACCAGTTTAAAAACACCTCCCGCCAAGGACTCTAAAGCCCGCTTACTGAGTAATTTTTATGTCGCCTTGATTAAAATGTAATTAAATATTTTTAACCGCTCAGTAAAAGGTATACTCCGAAAGAGATTGAAGTTTTAAACGATGCTGTAACTAGCCTTATCGTTTAAGTCCCTCAAATTTTTACCTTAGTTTAGTTTAGGGTGGATGCTTTGATATTTTCATAGTGAATATCATTGTTAGCAGCGATGCTAAAATTTCTATTAAAAATCATTTTTAAAAATTACTTTTTGCTCTCTTTTCACCCAGAAAGGCATATTTGGTATTAATGTAATCTATTCATTGTGAGAATACCATAAAAATATTAATCTAAAAGCCTGTTGACTTTTTCATAATACTCAAGGTATAACCTTTTTTAATGCAACAACAAAATCAGAATCTCTCTCTCTCTCTCTCTCTCTTTAATATTCCCCCTTCTTTCTCCCCCCTCTCTCAAACTCTCTCTTTCTCTTTGAGAATTGCACTTTAAAGTCCACATCAACAAACAAATATTTTTTGTGACAATATTTAACGGTCTGTATTAAGAATGTATGAAAAGATAAAAAAATCTTAAGGGGCCACTTGTGCGGGAAGAGTCACTGTTTGATTAGTTTCCACGGAAATTGAACAGGAGCGATCAAAATTTTTGACCGTTTCTAATCGTTTTTGGCCAAAGAATGATCAGTTTTGTCCAAAAAATCCCCAGATTTTAACAGTTTTAAACCATACAAACGATTTTTAAAAAGCTAGACCGTTTTAAATCGCTTCGTTTTTAATTGTCAACGAATATTGCAAGCTTAGTATCAGGTACGCTTAAGTTCAGTTCAGCCGTAAATAAGTGAGAGGAATTTTTTGATTAAAATTTAAGCAATGAAATATGTAGAAAGAAAAGTTTTTTTACATTTTAAGAGAAGTTAGAAAGAGTTATTGGTTGTGATGACCTCACATCTGACATTTAAAAGTTTGAGGCGGAAATAGTGCATAAGGGTATAAATCATATCAGTTTTTTAATGCTTTGGTCCAAGTTCATTTTGAGACTCATTACATCTCAATGAGAGAAGGTATTTGTTTGCATGTAAAATAGAAAATAATTTGTATCACCAAATAACTTTTCAAATATTTCATACTTGATTTTTTTTAATGTGGTTTTGAAGACATTTCGAGTGATGTGATTTTAATTAATTAATTTTTAGTAATGAAAAATTTGATGCCATCACAACTATTTCCCGTTGTGGTTTCTTTAGCTTTGAAAAGTTTTCAACATTTTCAGGCCTCGCCAACAATGACGTCACGAGTTTAAAAATATCTAAGATTTTTATTTCGTTAACAAGCTAGATTTCTAAAATGTCACATTTCCTTCTTTAGAAGTTTTTTAAGAGATCAGTAAAAAAGTGTGTCATTTACCGCATCGACAAGATCCCTGAAGAACTTCTCGTTGTCGAAGCAGGCCTCAGCCTCTCTCGCGATGGCTCCCATGGTTCTAATGCACTGCAACGGGTAGTCGCCCTTGGCAGACTCTCCTGAAAGCATGGTCATGTCAGCTCCGTCCAAGACGGCATTGGCGACGTCGGATACCTCAGCACGGGTCGGACGAGGTTTCTTTACCATCGATTCCAACATCTGGAGGAAAAAAGAGTTTTAGCATAGCAACACTGCTTCAATGTCTATATTTACTCAAAGACTTGTTAAATTCAGGAAGCGCTAACGAAGGTCTATAATACAATATAACCTAATCCGTCTTGTAAAACATTGTTTAAGGCACTGATTATCTATGTACATAAAAAGAAAAATTTTCAAACGAAACAGAACAAACTTAGTGGGAGGTCTGTTGCTTAAACTTATTTCCTCTCCTATAAACGCTATTGATTTTTTAACTAGATTACCTCTCATTTACCTGAGAAAAGGTAGTTTCGCCCTTTTCTTTGAACTAAAAGATTATCTAGAGTCTTGAGTTTTTGATAAAGCCGTGGTCACATAACTCCTACGACAGCCTTAAGAAACCAAAGTCTGTCCCGTTGTATGAATATAAGTACTTATTCATATTTGATTAATGGGCTTAGCCTATAGTTTCGTAAGACCGTCGCTGTGGTTATGTGACCGAGGCTTAACTACCGTTCAGCTTTTCCATCACGGATCATATGAAAACAAAAAATATATAATTCCTGACGGTTATCTTGGATATCTACAGAGTAGAGTTATTAATTTAGTTAGGACAATTTTGACTACTTGGAGAATTTCCGAGAATTTCAAAAAGACGTTTTGTTAATATCCATCCAGATCCCATTTAAAGCCTCTGATTTAGTTTAATAAATATTCAGCATTGTTAAATTTTTTTACCTTCAAGAATAATGAGTAATTTTTCTCAGACTAGAAATTACCTGTGTGGCACAAATGATCGGTTTTCCAGCCTTGTTGCACTTGGAGATCATCTGCTTTTGTGCAATGAACACCTGTAAAAATATGACAGGTAACATTGGTATAAAGTTTTGAATTTCATTTAATCGTCAATATCTTCAAAGCATTAAAATAAATCAAACAAATTTAACAAATGTCTTGCTTTAACAAAAGAATTGTTCCCAGTATTGGTGGAATTTACAGTAAAACGAAAAAAGGTTGTAATATCCAAAAGATGATTATAATTAGTAATATGACCAAATTACGCATTTATTTTGGTAGATTTAGGATCCAACACCTTTTCAGCTGGAATTTCGATGCCCATGTCGCCGCGGGCAACCATGATGCCATCACTGGCTGCGATGATTTCGTCAATGTTCTTGCAACCCTGTTGATTCTCAAGCTTCGGGATGATGAGAATGTTCTTGCCTCTCTCACCGAGGACGTCTCTACAGAGGGGGATGGGGAATATACCAATAAAATTTGAAACTAATACAAAAAAGACACATCGTGTTCTTTCAGATTGACTAAAGAACTTTGATCGTGTAATTATTAGAAAAGTGTTTTCATTATAATTAAGTGAGAAACAAGATGCTAATTTTGTCAGATTTCTTTTTACCAGTCTTGTTATAGCTATTAAGATCAAACATGCAGTAGTATAGACTACTCATGCTCTAGCCAACCTAATCTGACGTCATAAAAGCACAAAAATGAATAGACGTTCTTTTCAGCCTATCCAAAACGGAGGTGGTTAATTATTGTCGCAGTGCAAAATTGTCACAAGGCCAAAATAATCGCAATGGGAGTTCCAGTTCCTTAAAAGAGGCCTGGGACTGGACCTATCCCAGAGTTAGGTCATTAACTATTATAGAATATGAAAATAAAATATCCAAATTTGCAATTTACAATAATTTTATATTGCAACAATATGCCGGGAGAGTACAATACCTGATTTCCTGTACTCCGGCAGCATCACGGATGAAGGAAGCGAAGATCATGTCAACGCCTTGCTCAACTCCAAAGAGGAGATCTTTCTTGTCCTTCTCGGAGACAGCGGGCAAGTCGGTGTCGGTCCCAGGTAGATTGCAACCTTTTCTAGAGCCAAGGTTGCCTCCATTTTCGATTTCACCGATGACGTAATCAGGTCCTGTTTTTAAAAAGATTGTAACTTTTAGGTGTGTAACGTAATTGGTTGTGGTCTTACTCGAAAATCTTTCTGGTAAGATCAGTTTTTCCATCAAAAAAAGTTAACTTAAAAAAAGTTACAAATTCAATTAACCTAAAAAATAAGTATTTCTTTCTTATTTTTTAAGAGGATTAAAAAGATTTTCTCAAATAAAGAAATCTATTGGACTTTTGAATTTGATAAATTTAAAACAATGTAAAAGTTTTCAGTTCTGTCAGTTTTATATGGTCGACTTTGGTGGAATTTCCTTTACTTTGCAATTTTTTTGTTTCGATTTTTATTCACTAGCAGCCCTGTTTTGAACAAAGTGTGAGTAGAAGTGTCTGAGATGGCTGATACCAAGATTTATAAAGTAAAGGGTGATCACTTAGCCACTAAGCCTTTGTGGACACTTTGGTGATGACATCATCAAATGCAAATTTCAAAAGCTTTTTTCTCAAATAACAAGGTATTTTTATTTTAAAACTTTTCTTCCCATGAACTTTAATATCAATTGAATTAAAAATATCTAAAAGAAATTTTAGTGAAAACTTAAATGTTTAAGATATGGCCTGCTTTAATTATTATCTGCGCGTGATGATGTCATATGAAGATTATCAGAAAATTAGCTAAGTAACCAACCTTTACTTTATAAATCTTGACTGATACGAAACGAAAATGATGAGCGTCACATAAAAATTATTTTTTTACGAAGAAGAAAATTCTGATATAAGTACTACAATACAAATAAGTTCTAAACATCGTCGTTTTAATTCTCTAATACCTATTTCCTCTGCAACAACAGAAATGAGTCCATCGTCAATGAAAATTCGCTTTCCAGGTTCAAGAACCTTGGTAATATTCTTGTAGTCCAGCCATAGGACGTCCTTGGTGCATTTCTCCTTGTAGGAGTCGTCGGTGGTCAGCTTAATCTTGGC
>LR051391.1:0-10066 GCA_900607525.1 Apocyclops royi
TTGCAGAGGAACATGTAGTACAACTAGTCATAGTCAACCTGCTATTGTCACTAAGGAACCGATCATATAGTTTAACTGGTCAGAGTCAACCTGATATTGTCCCTAGGCCCCAAAAAGAAAAAAAATTTTGTAAGTGCCTGAACATTCCTTTGTTTACAGCATGCATGGTTTAATTTAAAAGAGAGGAGATCAACTTAGATTATGTTTGAAAGCTTAAAACTGTTTTCAGGGGGCTTCACCCCCACCCCCCCTTCATCCCTCCTAAGCTGTAACACGGCTATGATCATCTAACCTACCCCAACCTAACATAACATAATCAACCTAGAAATTTTCTAATATTGATTTTTCTATTTTGAATTGGTTTTGAACTTTTCTGTTTTGAAGTTAACCATTCATGCCTTAATTACATAGAATTGTGACAATTGTGCCAGTTTTGGTGGAATTCGATAAAAGTGAACTAAAACTTTCTTCATCATATTTTCATGAACCAACTAGTTACTTACAAGTAAAAATAGTTTACTACTGTGTGCAACAAATAAAACTGGCTAGAACATGTATTTTTGTTTAGCTCATAAGCATACAAAAATCAATTTATTAATAAGGAAAATTTTATTCATGTAAGAAACAGGTTACCCTAGTATCGAATCATTTAAACTCACATAGTTGATATATTGAAGACAAAACAATTAAAAACAATTTATTCAAGTTAAAGAATTAAAAATTATTAAACACAAAACTGCCTTTTTTGTTGTTTAATTTTAATACCACTGAACATAAACATATATACATATATATGTATGTATATATGTATGTATGTATAGGCACGCAGTATAGGTAACAATGTTATAAAAGATTACGATCATTTGATACAACTAGGCTGTCCCAATTCATTAAGAAAGCACAATTTTCATTGGTAATAAACTGGACTAGCTTTTCAGCCGTAACATGGATTTTCACGTAACATAACTTTTATAACATTGACTATAGGTCTCCAAATTTATCACAGCCAAGTTAAAAATTATGTGCAGGGGTCAAGTTTCAAATTGCCTATGATGTTTCAAAGCAAAATTAAAAATTTAAACAAATATTTTTTTCTTTATAGCACTGAAGGACCTAACATAACTCATCCTATATTATGTGTCTGATTGTGGGCAATGGGCCCTCACTGCAACAGTATAACAATAGCTGATATCTTCGTAAGTCATCTCATCTCAAATCTGAGATAAGACAGTGAGGAAAAAAGTGTTTTCACAATGTTTCCAACTTCTCTCGTCTCAAATTTGAGACGAGACGACTTACAAAGAAATCAGCCAATATTGGATTTGAGACGAATTGAAACCTGCCCTTGGACAGTTAGTCACTTAATAACAAAGATAAAATTATCACCCTCGTAAAAGATGAAGAAAGAATATTGAAATACAAATCGCATACAATGAATTGAAATGTTTGGAGGCTTCGTTTGTGTTTTTCACTTTTTCACTTAGGTTGTTCAATTTATTGTTCATGTTTGTGACACTCTCGCTTAGCGGGACACTGTTGCCACCTTCATTTTCACGCTGCATTGCCAAATTTTCACCTGAAAAAAATTTTTTTTTGATTAGAATAAGGAAACCAAGGTTGAACTTGTTCAATTTTTTAAGCTAATTTTTATTACATTACATAATTCATAATTCCTAAAAAGTCTTTTAGAATTCTTTTGAATTGAATATCTTGTTTTCCAAAAAAAATATTTCTCTATTTTTTTTCTCAACTGTTATAAAACATCAACTTCTTACAAAAACTGACAGATTGCGTTTTGTGACTATGGGTATAAGATTAAGTCAGTGTGACATGAATACAGAATTATTCAATTATTAGGTCACACTAGTTACCTATAAACAAAAAAATACAATTTTAGCATAATTTGAAGTTTTTCATTGAATGGGTCCCAAAATAAAAATCTCTCAAAGGGATCAGCTTGGATCGCCTTGAAATGGAATCGAGTTTTCAAATTGATCCAATCATTTCCAATTCAATGGACCTCAAGTCACAATGGACGACTTTGCAATACGTTGAAAATTTCGGTACATCGAAAAATTATTAGAGATTAGCTCGGGCTCAGATTCGAGCTTGGTCGGTCCTGATTGTTCAATAAAAACAAGATGAATGAAGGGAGATAAAAACAGAAAAAAGTATAGCTATGAAACAAAGATACATGGTGAGTCCGAGCTTGACCCGAGGGTTAGTTTGAAAGCTCGACCCCAATAATTGAAGCTTAGGCCCGACTCGACATTGTGACAGTAGATAAAATATAGATGGACTTAACATTCGAATCCGAGCTAAATTACTTGTAGGAAAAGACCGTGGATAATTTCAAGGATCACCATGCTACGTTTTCCAATTGTGTCTTCATATTTTAAATGTTGAATAATATAGTTTTATAATCAAGTTTTTTATTAAGAGTCGCATAACATGGGTTGAAATTACTTTAACTTTGTAAATAATAATATCATCTAAGATTACAATTAAAAAGTTAACCATAAATACTTTTAAACCGAATCAAGATTGACACTTGCATGTAGTCAATGTTATTTAGTTATTTTACATGAAACTTCACGTTAGGACTTAAAAGCTAGACCAGTTTATTACCAATGAAATTTTTTCTTTTTGATTGAAGTGGGACAGCTTAGTTGTATCATATGATTGTAATTATTTATACATTGTAACAATCGTACGATACTTTTAAGCTCTCTCGGTATGTAAAAAACTAAAAATTTTCTTTATTAACAAACTTGTCTACCCTTTTACTCGTAACATGGTTTTTCGCGTAAAATAAGTTCTATAACATTGATATCACTACCCCCATTTAAAAAAGTTCGACTTAATGAGAAAGCAAGAAGTTTCAATCTTTTATTCTAAAAATCTTTATAAAATGTCGAAGATCACTAATTTGAAAATTTCGAGCTGACCAGCATAAATTGCAATTTCGTTGGAACTATTACTAAAGAATTTTGTTTTACCGCCATCTTTCTTTCTTTCTTTCTTTCTTTCATATTTCAAAACTTTTCTTGCAGTACGAATATTTTTTTCTTCTTTTCAACCAACTCTTCTTTTTTTCAAATTTTTATGTAATCAGATAATTTTCTGTAAAAGATTAAGTTTAAATGAAGTTTCTTAATTATTTTTTCAGACACTGGACAATGATATGTGACTTCAAAGCATTAATGTTTAACATGCGGGGCCTAATTCAACTACATACAGTGTGACTCAAAAGCTTAAAATGTTCTTACGTCTGATACATATACAAGCAGCTTTTCAAGGTGTTATCCTGTTACTTGATAATCATTGTAAATATTATTATTAAAAACAATTTAAAATGAAACGTACTTTTGATGATATTTCAAACTATGGCGCGTTTCCCATTATGTATAGTACTTTATTTTTTAATTGTTATTATTTCATTACGATGTTTTCAAGTTTAGCTAATTGGGATAATTATGCTCATTACAAATTTGATAATTTCTAATTAATACAGTATTGCTAGGTCTGTTGAAATACACCTTAAATTCAATACTAGTAACATTTTCTGTCTTAGAAATGTTTTTTTCAGATTTTTTGGTGGAATTTCTCGTAGCAACTGACCTTGAATGACGTGGACAACCACTGAATGGTTTCTTGCATTCGATGGAGAGCAAGTGTAGCTACCAGCATCGACAGGCATCACATTCTAAAAAAAAGTTAAAATTATATTGCTATTTTATTTCGTTTCATTTGACTCATGATTCATTTACCACAGTGTCGCAGAGAAGAATTGTGGCACAAGAAAATTTTTTAAGCTGTTTTCTCTTAACTTTATGTAAAACAATAAAAGTACTTACCTGACCTATCCTAACCTTAACCTGCACTGTGGGTAATATGACATTACGAAATACGAAACCTCCTCGATTGATACCTTAAAATTGCACAATTATATTTAAGGTAGATTAAACAAAAATTTAAGTAGAATCATTCCACTTTGAATACAAACCTACTTTAACAGTTAAGGGCCCAAAATCACTGCATAAAAAATTCCTATTTAAGTCATTTACGCATCCATTTTACGCATTGGTTTTAAGTCCGTGACAACGAACCTTTACTTCAAAGGTGTACTTGATAAGGATTGTCAAAATTAGCAACGCCACTAACAGATACTGGTAGTCTAGTGCAATAAGTTCATTTGTGAAAGAAATTTTTATTCCCGAGCCTCTACCGAATAATAGTCTTGCTTCTAATGGTTGACAGCTGGCAGCTGTCACAAGAAACGCATTTATGCATATCTAAAATTACCTATTCACTATGATTATAGATTTTTGAGGCTTTGTTTTTCAATAACTCTCAACGAGGACGATTTAGAAAATCATGTGAAACTTTTAAAAGTAGAAATTTGCCCAATGGTGCTCGATTTGGTGAAATTTCCAGTGATGAACAAATTAGGGATGTATTTTCCTATTATTTTCATCTTTTAGTGGATGAAGACTCACCTGTATTTGAAGCATGGAGACAACTAACCCTTTGACGTGGGGACTCAGTCGCAGCGCTCGACTTCTACTGACTTCTAAAAGATTTCAAACGTAGACATTAGAGGCCCCTAAATTGACTAAGGATTAGTGATCAAGTCGGGTCAGGCGCAAGCCCGATCGGGCCTCTATTTTCAAGGAAGGCCTTTTTATAAAGGGACTTGCAAAGGGAAAACCCAGAAAAACTATAGTCATAAAATAAAGTGAGGCTGAGCTCGGCCCCAGACCTTTTTCAAATGTTCTTGCCCGACTCAACCATAATTAAAAAAAATTCTGTCCCGTAACTACCTGGGATGAGTCATCAGGTTTTTTTTTAGCTCATTGGACCCTGTGAGGCCCAGTTGGCTTCTCAGTAATAAAACTTAACATTTTTTTCATGACTGACTTGTTCAAGCTTGACTTAAGCCTTGTTCACATTTGATCGTACGACTTTGCGACTTGTGTACAATTGATTGTCTGAAGCTTTTGCTAGTTTTCAAATATAGGTTGAAAAATAGCTGTCTGCAATAACTACTCTGTGACAAGTTCTCAGCCTTGCCAAATCATTGCAAAACGTATTTCTAACCAAATCGCAAGGTTGTACGATGAAATGTGAACAGGCCTTTAATCATCAAGATATCAATAACCAATTATTGAGTATTTGTTGAATTGTTGTGGATTTAGTTCAGGTACCTATAAATTGTTTGTCCAAAAATTCTTAAGGAAACAATTTTTTGTAGAGCACCTAAACAAGTTAGCTTAATTTAAGCTTGACTAATCATCAAGATGGTAATAGCCCATTATTGTCTACTTGTTGCATGATTGAGGATTTTATCAAAGTAACTATGAACTACTAGTCCAAATTTTTTTTACATAACTAGCTTAGCTTAATTAGCTTAAGCCTGGGTCACATAACCATTTGGCAATAGGCTGTCGCACGACTTAAAGTCATGTGAAATCATGCAACTGGTCACCATTTTTAGTGCAACTAGTCCCTCAATTAGGGGTGCAACTAAATTTGGTTGCAAAGTCGTACAACTAGTCGCACAATGAAATTGATCTAGTTGCAAAATTAAGTTTGATCATGTAACTTGTGGTGAAACAAGTTGCAAGATCAGTCTTGTCGTGTGACTAGTCGTATGAAGTTGCAACTAATGTGCGACTAGTTGCACCACTAGTTGTACGATCAAATTTTATCGTATAACTTATTACAAAGTCGTATGACTAGTGGTACGACTATGCAACTAGTCGTCTGACTTTTTCGCACGACTA
Organism: Apocyclops royi; assembly: GCA_900607525.1. Classification (NCBI taxonomy): domain Eukaryota; kingdom Metazoa; phylum Arthropoda; class Copepoda; order Cyclopoida; family Cyclopidae; genus Apocyclops; species Apocyclops royi. The sequence goes on from LR051391.1 coordinate 5,787, forward strand.
GTTTAGTCACGCAAAAGGTTGTGACTGGTTGTGTGATTGGTGGTGACTAGTTGCACGAATCTTGGCAACTAGACCAAAAAATGGTCGCACAATTAGTTGCAATGGTTAGGTATGTGACCAAGGCTTTGATTGGAAAAACAGTAACATTTAGTTACAAAGTAACAAGGGGACTGGATGAATAAAACAATTCTAGTTAAATGCAGTCACACTGTCTATGATGTGTGAACGATTGGTCTCATCTTTTTAAAAAAAATGCAATTGTAAAAAAATTATTTCTTGAAAATTATGCATGTAACTATTAAAATTTTTTATTTAGATTCATTTTCCAATTAATTCCTGTTTTACCTTTTGTTGTCGAAAAAGGTGTCGTTGTCGAATTTTCATTGTCGACATCACGCTCGTGTAGATTTTCTACATAGTGAGTCACTTGATCTCCAACCCAAACCTACAATTCGCATTTCTTTTGTTTTTCTGTTTCTCTCATTTGTATGTTATTACTTTTCTATCTTTCTATTCTATATTTATTTGCCTTTTTCTATCTTTCTTATGTTTGTAATTTTCATCTGTTTTTATTCTCCCCACATTTTCAAAGAGTTTTAATTCTAATTATCGGTAACCAACACAATTTCTAATACAATTTACAAAAAAGCAACGATAACTAAATTAATCTAAAATGATTACCTTATGTAATTAATTAATTACTAATGATAACCTGAATGTCTTTTCTCCCAGAGTAATTTATGACGGACTCGTCTCGATACCAATACACGTAACTCGGAGGACCTACGGGCGAATTCAATGATCAAATTTACAAGCTAAATTTACAAGAAACACATATAAATAATAGTTTTTTATACGAACACGAAATTAAAACATTTGTACTTTTTCAATTGTCGTAAAAGAAAATCAAATGGAAATGACCTGAACTGTCATACACACGACAGACGAGGTGAAGTCGACTTCCGGCCTTGACATGCCGCTCTTCACTTCCGTCGACCATTGCAAACGAATCTGAAAATTTTTTTCGGTTGCTTTGAGATTTATGTAAGAAACGATACTAATGGTCTGAGTCTTGGGTGCCCGTTGTGCCAGATTTTGGTGAAATACTTGCATCGGAAATCGGTGAGTTAGGCCATTATATCTTTTTAGTGTTTTTTTAGATCTCTTTTGATAAATTCTTTTTTTTATATCCAAATGTTTGGCCGATGCCATTGTGCCAAATTTGGTGGAATTCAAACAGAACTCAACTACAAAACCGGTATCAATTTTTAAATTTTTTTTCTATACCTCTAGTAAAAAAGATACTGTATTTAGCAAGTTAGATATATAGAATGATGTATTGTATATATATCAGGGCTAGATACAGGGCACTTCCCAGGTTAAGTTTGGTTAGACTAGATTCGTTAGTATGAGATGAAAATAAAAAAGGAAAAAATTTTGAGACATGTTGTAACAAGGGAAATTGGCATAAAATTGTCATTTTCGGTAGACACATTTCTTTTAACCTGAGGAATGCAGTTAGAGATGTGGTCACCTGACTATTGCATCGAGCATACGAAACTACAACTGTCATCTTCATAAGTCTGCTTATCTTAGGTCTGAGATGAAATTTCCAACCTCTCTTATCTCAAACATGAGATGAGACGACTTACGAAGATATCAACTTATATGTCTTGCTTGTTGCACAAATGCAAAGAAGCATTTGTATTTGTGCACCTGATTAACCTTGAGGTTTCGTGCGCCCAACTTAATGGTTTTGTGACTATTGCTTTTTATACAAATCAAAGTACAATTAAACTGAGAACCAGTGTTGCCAGATCTGGGGGAATTCTTGAAAATGGGAACTAGAAACTTTTGTGTCCAAAGAGTATTTAAGATAGAACTATTAAAATTTTGTTCGGATTTTGGTAGAATTTTTGTGCCATATCTGGCAACACTGGTGAGAACAAATATACATTTAAAAAAGTCAGACACAAAACCGTTCTAACAATACCAAACGCGAATCACTTTGATACGCAAATACTTAATTTTGTTAATCCAATTACATAACTTTCATTGTGTATCATTGTATGAATTAGAATATATTACTTGATTTATTTTTTCAAATTTCCCTGACACAATGAAAACTTACATTAAAAGAAATTCGCCTTAAAACTCAAGTAGCTTTGTACTCCAATCTAGTTTTCCCTTTTTCTTCTCATGTAAAGAGTAAATTATCCTTCCTGAAAACTAGAGGCTTTAAAACAAATCAGAGAAGATTCTTTTTTTCATCTGATATTTTTCCTAAATGCTACCATTATTTTGGGAAAAGAAATGTGTGAATCTTTTGAGAGGATCAAATGCTAACCAAAAAAATGTCACAGTTATACTTAAGAGTTAAAAGATAAAATTTAACCAATATGCAAAGACTGATCCAAACTTAATACGATCCAAGGGTATGATTCATTGGGGGAGGTTTCATACTGTCACAATTCTCAGTTTGTTGCAATGGGGGGTGGGGGAGATCCCGATGCCCACGACAAGGCTAGGGACTAACATGATATAGGTTAGAGTTTTTTTTTTGTATTTTGAAGTCATGAAATACAATTTTAGAATTTTAATTTACGACAATTTGAGAAAAGCGACATTTTGAAAAATCGATGGGATGCTCCAAATTTGGGGTTCGTGTGTATTTAAAAATGACTCATGCTCGATGCTAGTGTTGGGTTCGGGCCAAGCCCTACCCCTATCAGGCCTGATTTTTCAAGACAGAAAAACAGAAAAAGTTTATAAATAAAACAAACAAATTCCCGGAGCCCGACCCGAGCCCGAAAAATCTCGGCCCGTCCTATCACCACCTTCTACCTGTGTAAACTATTTCCTGAATATTTGTAGGTAATTGGATTTCTTCTCCTTTGTAAATATTTAGAATTGACATGAAAGAGCAGTATTGCTAAAAATGAAGTGTTAGTTTTTCTAAGAATTTCACCAAATAACATAACAGCCTTACAGTAAGTAAAAAGTTCAAGTCATTCTCTTATGGGATAATAAAGCAACTACATAGAACATCGTATAATACATTATTTTAGAAAAGACCATTTTTCATAAATTAATGTCTATGAACTTTGGATACACTTTGTGCATGGTTTATATCAGTAAGCAATTGTTTTCTGCAACTAGGTTAGCTTATTTTGAGTATAAAGTAAAGTTTGGTCACTTGGTCAATTTTCTGATAATCCGCATAAGACATCATAGCGCATGGGTAGAAATTAAAGCAGGCTATATCTTTTAATTTAAGTTTTCACTGAAATTTTAACTTAGATATTTTTGTAATGAGTGTTACAAAAGATCACTGGATGAAAAATTTTTGAATATAAATGCTTAAGTAACTGAGAAAAAACCTCCTTAAATTTTTGCATGATTACGTCATCAAAAATGTATGTACACATGTAAAGTAACTAGGTGACCAACCTTTACTTTGAAAATCTAGGTCAAAACCTAGCAATGATGTGGGCTAAGTATTGCTGAGTTTATTTGAAGACTTAAGTTTGGGAAATTCTATATCTCATACAAGATTTTTATTCAATGACTGTGGTCATTTAAAGGTGGGGGGGGGGTGATGGGGGAAACAGAGGTTTTAATTTGAGTAAAAATAATTGCAATGCAGATCTCAGTTGGAAATCTTTTTATCTTCTCTTGGTTAATTGACAGATTTAAGAACCTTGAGAAACAAATAGCTTTCAATTTTTCACACAAGATGGCGCTCAAAACTGGAAAATCGAAATCTTTATCAGCTATAATTTTATGATAATAGCTTAGGCATTTATTGACTAAAAATTTGAATTTAAGTATTAAGATGGCCCGGAAATACTACCTAACCATAAGTGAGGCCAGATACTAACTTCCAAGCTTTAAGTAAAACCATCTCGGAGAATCCGGGCTGTACTATGTATAGCCGGCCAGGAATTTTAAGGCTATGCGCACTTCCAGCTCGGACTGCTTCATCATAGAAATGATGTGTTTGGGCCGGGGCAGGCCAGTCCCCGACAAGCTCTAATTTGCATTGCTCAACTTAAGTCGTCTAATCCAGTTGTGATATCTTCAAATCCTAACTCCAGTTAGACATTCAGATAAATTACAACATAAATTAAATTTGCATGCAACATCCAAAATCCCCCATAGCCAAAAAAAAGAAAAGAAATATAAACAGAGAATAAGCAAAACAAAGAAAAGATAGACAAGAAATATAAACAGAGGATAAGTGCAAATTGACGGCTTTGCTAAATGTTTCAAGGACCCCC
>LR051393.1:0-10064 GCA_900607525.1 Apocyclops royi
TCTTTCTTTCTTTCTTTCTTTTATCTTATATTTCATTTCAACTTTTGTCTCTTGTTACTTACACCCACTACGAAGTTAAGACGAGTGGTCGATTTGTTAAAAAGTTTAATGTCGAAAAAAAATATAAGTTACCAAAGCCCAATTTCAAATCTAGAAAAACCCAAGACTTTTTAGGCATATCTTGGTATAATTTTTTTATAAAATCTGAAAAAAAAATTGCTTGTATATTGTTTTGATATTTTTGGGTGCAAAATTTACCCAAAATTCACACACTTCCCATAATGTTGTAATGTAAAATTACAAAAACTCTAAAATTGTACTGATTTTCAAATTTAAACACTAACCTAACCTAACCTATTAAGAGCCCTTCTCCTGCAGAAGCAGTGTTGCTAGATATGGTGGAACTCCCCAAAACTGTGACGCCTACAGCAAACTTATTTAAATAATGCAAATAGTATTTCTGCTTCTGGTGAAATTTAATGGCAGTATTCATTGGATAGTCCATTTCAAGCTTCAATCACGGAAAAGTTTCTAGTTTTTAATTAGAGAATTCCATCAGATCGAGCACCCCTGTGCAAAAGGTACTGTGAACCAATTGCAGCAAGATGGTAATTAAGACAATTCACATTTTCGACAAAATGGGCATTGGGACAATTTTAAAACACTCCCTCAAGTTAAATCATTTTAAGAAAAACGACATTTCAATTTCGACAAGTCGGCACTACACGACACTTTGACTTAATGTATGGGGTGATAAGAAAAATGAAAGTGATCTTGTTTTGTCCATTTACGGGTAGCCAAAAATTTTCACATGACTCACTTTGGAAGTACAAACCCATCAATAATGCCAGATTTGGTGGAATTCCCCCAATATGGAATTATCCTGTATTCGTGGCCAAAGGAGTTTTCAGACTTATGTAGTAATAAATTGTTCATAATTTGGGGAAAATTGTACGGGATTTCTGGCAGCACTGATCCATACACAGGTGAGACTTGTGTGAAGTTTCTCCTGTCAGAAAAATTTAATGAAATTAAGAGATTTATGTATTGACCCAAGAATAATAACCATTAGAAATTAACAAGTGAAAATTTTCATTAAAGACAATATTGTCCTAGCGTAGGTGGGGACTCAAACACAAGTCCTTTGGTTTCGACTGTGGACAATTCAGTGTTGCCAGAATTGTGATTAAAATTTCCCCAAAATCAAACACAATATTATCTTTTCTTTATGAAACCCCTTGTAGAGAAAAAAGTGATAGTTTCGATATTTGGTAATTTCACCAAATCTGGCAACACTAACAGTGGACTATTCATCCGTTATGCCATCTAATTCTCTATGTACCTATGTTATGAACCATAGTACTTTATTAATTGTGACTGAAGTACATCATAAAAAACCTTCTCTAGCTTCGAACTGATATATCAGAAGCAGTTCATGGTCGCATGGCTTAAAACATTGCATGTATGAACAAAAAAACGCATTGCAGCATAACGATTTAACCAGGGAAGTCCTAATAAGTGGAATAGGACCATACAGCTTACCTCCTGCTAAGCATTTGTTCTTAACTTAATACAGTAATTCTTTTTACTTTACAAAAGTCCAAACTTATACCTGCTTGACAGGGGGTCCTCTGTAGATTGTTATTCACCTCGTTAGCACTTACCTGGGTAAAACCTTTGAGTCAGTATTTAAAATTGTCGCAATTCACAATATACGTATTGTCAGCAAGTAAAATTGTCGCAATTTTCAAATATTTTTAAACTTGTAAAACATTACAAACTAACCTAACCTAACATATCTTGTAGTGATAACCCCTGGACCCATAGAGGCACCTAAACAAGCCCCTCAGTTTTACGACAAATTGTGAATCGTGACAATATGAAACCTCTCCTTTCAGTGCATGAAAAATATAATTAATGTTATACTTTGACACTAAAATATGAATTCAAACGGTCCATACATATCAAATTACTTAACAGAGATATAGAATTACCCAGAAACCAATGCACACTGTGTTAAAATGAGATTTAGAAAAGATTTATTTAAAATTCAGTCTTAGAAAAAAAGAATTCTTAAATTAGATATCTTTCTTTCTCTCTGTTTTATTTTCTTTTTTGGGAAGGCGGGAAGAATTTTTTGAACTGGCAAGTTGGATAATTCTAGGCTCTGTCTACGAAATTTGAAAAAAATCTACCATCTGTCTCACTTTTCTTTTCTTTTCTTTTCTTTTCTTTTCTTTTCTTTTCTTTTCTTTTCTTTTCTTTTCTTTTCTTTTCTTTTCTTTCTTAGCTTCCTTCACCTAAACTTATCTTGTGGTATTTTTCATGTCTACATCTTGTTTACCGAAGATTTCTTAAGATTTAGTCACCTGTCTTAACATCCTGACTTAACTAATCTATAAGTCGCGATATAAATATTATTAATTTTTTTCAATAGGAAAAATTAAGTTGTAAACTATCTTAAGATTTTATTAAGAAATTTTGTGAACATCAACTCAGGCCCTGAAACTTTTTGTTAAAAAACCTTTACACTTTAGTGAGCGTTCATGGTACGCATAAAAAGGATTGTTGGATTATTTTTTCGCTGAGTCATTTTTTACAAAAGAAGTGAAATGCAGTCTTTGAAAAACAATGTTTCAATTTTTTTTTCAAGTCATACTATTTGGCTGGTTCTGAGAGTAACTTTCTTAGGGTTTCAGCAGACAAGTGATAATTTTCAAGCGATGGAGCAAAAAAAAGCAATAAAAATTATTTGATTAGGGATGGAGAAAATAATATATTTTAATGCATGGCATTCATTAGTCATTTTTGCACTACCCTAGCTATAATTTATCCTAAATGTTTTATTGCATTTTTTATTTTTTTACAAATCCTTAAAATTCTTCCTCGTCTGACAAAGCCCTTAAGAAGTAATCATAATTTTGAATGTCACAGGTAAGCTTTCCTGTAAATTAAAAAAATAACATTGTATAAAAATGTTTTAAAATTAAGCACACCAGCTTAGCTGACCTTGTAATCTTTTAGGTATCAAGTAAGCTATCCTTTAAATGTGGTAAAAATAAAATGAAATAAAATGTTAGATTTTTATTAGGCTAGATTGTTTGTCCATGGTGACATCTAATTCTTTATCACACAAAGCTAGCATGTTGCCAATTCAGTCAAAAATTTTTGCTTATGCGAGGCAGACTTTTCTACACAATTTCAGATGAAACTTTACCATTTTCGGGAAAAATTTAATGCACATAATCTGGCAACTCTGTCTGACATTTGAAAAAGCAAATGTTTCTTTTTTCTTTTTTTTCTTTTTTCTTTTTTCTTTTTTCACACGAAAGGATTACTGCAAACTTGTGTAATTAGTCTGTTACAATAGCCAAGGATTTCTTTTCAAAATGTCAGGATTTCAATGCATCAAATTTCATCTTGTCGAGATTGCATTATAAAGATGAAATAAATTAACACTTAGATTGTTTAATTTAAGTTTTTTCGAAATTTATAACAATTTGATTAGTGACGAATACATTTTTTCTAATCTTTCAAAATATCCTAAAAAACTATTTGAACAATTTCTTACAAACTTTTTAGTTATCCTTGTTTAAGAATTACAATAAAGTCATTTTCGTTTCTTTCTTTTTCCTTTTAAATTTCTTTTCTTTTTTGTCTTTTTAAGTTTTTTCTTTTCTTTTTATTTCCTGAACATATATAATGTTATTTTCTTTTTCCATTGTTTAAGATACAAAAAAAATTTTATGGTGTCATTGTATTAGGTACAGTTGCTCCTAAAATCATAAAATTCAAAATAAAGAAAATTTCTTTGTACAAGAAGACATTAAATAATCATTAAATTCATAGCTTCTTTCTTTCTTTCTTTTTTTCATTTCGGATTACAATGAAATCTGATTTAGTGAAAACTGACTTACATAAAAATTGAATAATTTATTTTAAGATCTAAGGCAAACTTGAGATGAGACAGCTTACAAAGATATCAGTATATATATTAAGTTGAAAAAAATTCTAAATGAAAATATGGAAAATCAGACTGAAAATTCACCAATAAATATTATGATAGGTAAAGCTAGCTTGTTTCTTTTTTAGTTCAAAAATAACAGTGCATTTTGAGACTGCGACAAGTTGAAACAAAACCATTCTGGAGAAATTCTCCCTCAGAGTTGTCACAAAAATTTCACCAAAATTCATTGAACACAGTTTTGCATCATCGATTAAAAATCCCTCATCAAGGCTCATTTGCAAATGCCATGATTTTGGTGCGATTTTGTAGACCATATTGAACAAAAATCATGCTTCTAAGCACAGTGACTTTTTGAGATATAAAAAATAGATATATAAAGTTAACTAAATCAGCCTTTAGGTACTTAAGGTAAAAAGTTTCATGTCTATGGAATTCCACTAGATCTCGCAACGATGGTCTAACTGGTCTTCCTTTTTTTGTTCCAGGCACAACGACTCGATACCTCATTCTCACCTGAGGCCTCAGCCACATCCAGGTACCGATATTATAAATGAATTACAATTGTATGATACAATTAAGTTGTCTCACTTCAATAAAAAAGCTAAAATCTCATTACTTATGACTGGTTCTGCTTTTCAATCATAGCGTGGATTTTCATGTAAACTAAAATTACTACAGGCACCAATGAAACAAATGAATTACAAATGTATGATATGACGCAGCTGTCCCACTTCATAAAAAAAGCTAAATTTGAAATATTTATGAAGTGGTCCAGCTTTTCAATCATAAAGTCGATATTTGCATAAATGAACTTCTATAACATTTACTACAGGCACCAATGATATAAAATGAATTACAATTTAAAGCTAAATTTTCATTACTGATAAACTGGTCCTGCCTTTCTATTATAACATGGATTTTTGTGTAAACTAACTTTTATAAGATTGACTACAGGTACCAATGTTAAAAAATTATGATCATATGATATATCTACGCTGTCTTGCTTCAATAAGAAGGCAAAATTTTTGTTGTTTGTAGACTGGTTCAACTTATCAATCGTAACATGGATTTTTGCGTAAACTAACTTTTATAACATTGACTACAGGTGGACATCTTAATTCGGCAAATTTGTCAGGATTGACATCTCCTCCCCACTCCTTCCGACATGGACCACAACAACAATATCATCCAAACACGCCCCAGGTAGGCTTCTGATCAATGCTGCCAGAAATGTTTTCCAAATTCCACCAGTTCTAAAATTTTGAAACTGTGGGTACTATAAAATTATAGTTTGTTGTTTTATTTCTAATGATTGATCTTGTTTAAATGTGCGGAAAACTATTTAATTTGTTTTTCAAGATATTCCAAGGATATTTATAGAATTTCCAATTCAGCAATGAGTCACACTGATTCAACCTTCACTAAGCTGACCTATCAGCGTGTAAAAGAAAAAATAATGTATTTATACTTTTTCTGACTTTTTTCTTCGCAGCAACACAACCAGTTCACGATGCGATCCAAGCAAGACCACGGTCACCACCTACCCCCACCTCTGTCGCAGCAACAACAGCAACACCAACATCAGCAAGCACAGCGCTACCCCCTCAACCACCATACCTCCCAGCAATTCGCCGCATTGCCACAGCGTGCTGCTACCCTTGGGCCAGGCTACCCTGACTACACCAACAACCACCATGAACATTTAACGAATCAAAAATCACAAACTCTAACATCACCCACTAAAAGGTCAGCACAAGCCTTATGGTATCAAATCTATCTAATTACAGTATAACTAGAAAGCTCTAATAATTCAGATAAGTACTTAAAAAAACATGAAGAACTCATAATTTTTATTAACTAAATCTTTTAAGTTAGATATTTTATAAATTAGAGTTTCACTGACTGTGTTTTTTATGCAATGCAAATTTTAATTTTGTTGTAAAATATCTCTGACTTTGCGTTAAAAATCCTTAATAGGGTCGAGTCTTATCTCACCAGATCATTACAAAGTGCTGCCAGAAAAGTAAATTCCACCATAGTTTTGGACAATCTTTTTAATGAGTCCTTTAGAGACCATAGCAGATTTCACTTGGCTGTCACTAGTTTAGTTATTCTTTAGCTCGAGGTATGAAAAAGACTAGCTGGCAACCATGCAATAAATTTGATTCAATTAATTTTCTTTTTTTAAGTCTAATAAGTCTAATCTTTCAGTTGATACACCTTTTGAAGGTAAAAGAAATACCCATGAAATTCCACCACACCTGGCAACACTGAAAGGCGTTTTCTATGTAGGCTCGACCATTCAGTTACAATGTTTAGACATCTGTTTTATTTGTGGCATAATCTCAAATTGAAATCTCTTTTTTTCTTAATTCAAATTTTGGGAGGTGCAACAAAAAAACTTAAATACGATTGTATGTTTTTAAAGGTTCCTTGTCACGGACCCAAAACTGCTATGTACAGCAGATGCGTCAATGACTGAGATAGGAAAATTCCTATTAAAATCATTGTCGCATTTGTTTTACACAATGATTTTGGGTCTGTGACAACACACCTTTAGAAAACAAATTACACCAGCTTTTAATTTCAAGTTATTTCTGCTAAAATTAAATAAATTTTTATCACTAAATTTCATCACTGCGAGATTTTGACATTGCCATATCAATATTGATCTTTATAGTAAAATTTGATAATTTGTTGCTCGAAAATATTGCGTTAATAAATTATTGATTCAATTATTTGCTTCATAAATTACAGACTGGATATTACATCAAGTCCCAGTGACAGCCCACACTCGACAATGGAAAGTAAAAAGGTATAAATTTTTTGTTCACTTTCAGAAAGAGTTCAGATCCAGGGTGGACATTCATAAAATTTCTAATGAAAATCTTATATAATTTCTTTAACTAAACTATCTTACCTATCTATGTTGTCTTGAGCTAAATGAATATTGCTATTAGATATGTAAGACTGGCTAGTAAGATTTAGAAAATTTTTTAAACTTTTTGTAAGAACTTCTGTGAATGTGGCCCCAGATTGCATGCCAATTTTTTACCCCAAACAATTACACTAAATCTTAAATTCCCAACTTTCCCCCCACATTTGGGTCAAACTACCAACTTATCATTTTTCAGACTAAATCTTAAATTCCCAACTGTATAATGATTCCGTTTAAAAATGTGAGTCATGCGATACAAAAATTGTAGCAAAACATCAAAAGATACATGAATTGAGATTGTCTAGGTTAGGTTAGGTGAGACAAAGATGAGAATATAAATAAGAGGGGAAAATTAGAAATTATGGGGAAAATTTTTCAATTCTTACAAAAATTATTGTTACAGTTTTTTATTGATGTAAAACATGCTAGCTTTTCATTCCAAAATGAATTAAAAAACTTTTATCTGTTATTAAAATTTTGTAAATATAGGTAAGAAAAAGATAGTGGGTTTTTCCACATCCCAAATTATTTCATTTTATTTCTTCTACTTCGACTTACCTAAAAGTTAACTTGGCTCAAAAAACATCGAAAAACTAGTTGGGTCTGGTTTCTTGTAGGGTCAAATTTTCAAAATTTCATTAAATAAGGAAAATATAGATGAATAAAATTTATAAATAATAAACATATAAATAAATTAGAATTAAAATTTATTTACAAGCAAAGTATTTCACGTTTTCACTCGTAAAAAAACAACAAAAATTCGATCAATATCTAAAACTACAAAATTTTTAGTACAAACAAACGTTTATAATTTTGCTGTTAGCATAGGTCATTTCATAATTGATTATTATTTTTTATACAGGGTCGGAGCCGTTCTAGCAGTCAAAGCACGCCACACAAAACTGGATTTTCGATCAAACGATCTGGTACGAATGCTTTAAAACTTTTTTTGCGCAAAAATGTAAGCTACGATATAAAAGCTGAACAAGTTTGATAATAAAGAAAATTGTTACTTTTGATAATAGCGAGACAGCTTAGTCGTAACATCCGATCATCGATCTTGGTTTCGTATTGCTTCATATTGCTGCAATGTAAAATTGTCGCAATGTAAAATTGGAAATACAATTTAGAAATTCTTAGTTCGCGACAATTTTTTTTGTTGTTACAATGTGAAGAATAAGATAATTATATGTATGACTAAGCTATCCAACTATGATAATATCCGATTTTTTTCTTGTATTTTTAAGCCGGTCTAGTACTTACGCTACAATCAAGACTTTTATGTTTGGTAAAGATTTATCTTGAGGGTAAAAGATGAATTTTAGGAGTTTACAAAAAATTTTTGTGAATAAAATTTTATAGATATAGCATGGCTGTGTTGGTTGCTAGTTCAAAGAAACAACGCAAGGGGTGTTTTGCCACCACATACAGGACCAGAGCAGTGTGACCAAAGTATAAAATAGATAGATATAAGTTTACTCAGTCACATTGCTTTGGTCTAGCATGTGGCACCAAAACACACCTTCAATCAGTTCTTGGAACTTAAAAGTGAGACGTGTCCAGGTATTTTTAATGTCTATGATAGAATAACTTATTATCGAATTTCATATTTATCTTTAATAAATACTCTATCTTATTCTTACAGAGGCTGCCCCTGTGACCATTCAGGGATGGTTATATAAGCAAGGCAGTGAAGGTCTCATGTTGTGGAAGAAGCGATGGTTCGTTCTCAGCGAATTTTGTCTTTTTTATTACAAAAGTAAGTTATTCCATAGACAGCTACATTAATGGACTCTTCACATACCATCTATCTCCAGCTTGATCATGAAAAATCTTGCTCTTTGTTCTTTTTTCAGAGGGACTAGTGGGTATAAAGACAGATCATAGCTGATAACTGAATGTTTAGAGGGCCATCCTAAGGGCTGTTCACATTTGATCGTACAACCTTGCAATTTGGTTAGAATTATACTTTGCAATGCTTTGGCAAGGCTGTGGACTTGCCTTAGAGTAGTCACTGCATGCAGCTATTATTAACTTATATTTGAAAACTTGTAAAAGCTTGAGACAGTCCATTGTACACAAGTCGTACAATCAAATGTTAACAAGGCTTTTGATAAACCTTGTCTCATTAAAATATTAAAGTTAGTATCTTCTGCTTCTCTATATCCTAACCTTGGCGGGTATTCACAAAAATTCTTATGAAAATTCTTACATCGTGTGAGGTAATCTTAGCTATCTAACAACCATATTCATTTAGCTTATGACGACGTAGATACGAAAAACTTTTTAAAGAAATGCCATAAAATTTTCGAACGAAATTTTGCGAATACCCACCTAAGTATCAATGTATAAAACGTATATGACGCCAATTATGGTGGAATTTAATGTTGTATCTGGCAGCACTGTTTCTTTCTGTGAAATTTTTTCAGAGGCCAAAGAACGTCCTTTTCATGAAAACTAGATTTAAATTGTTAAAACAATAATCTATCCTTTTTTAACATACAAATAGAAAAAAAATCTCTTTTTGAGCTATGTAACAGAAATATTATATTATTAAATGTAAGATTGTCGATCGATTTGTATTATAAAAATTGTTTTGGAAACGAGATAAAATCAGGATAAGCTTTTCTGAGAACATATTATCGATGTTCGTCATGTTCCGAAATTTGTTTAAATGCCATTGTTAAAAAAATACTTCAGCGAAAAATTTATTTTATAATATACAGCTAAACCTTAATCAAACAACAATAAGATATATTTTGAAGATATTTTTGATGTAAAAAGAGTATAATCTTATTTGAATTAATAATATTTAGTGCAGTTCTTCTGATTGACCAAGTTTTTATTGAGGAGTTCAAATATTTTTTTTATTTCTACATTTCGAACACAGATTCTCATATTTTACTTGACAATCAATCAATTTAAGAAAAGCTTTGGTCGCATAGTCATAAGTCTAGCTTGTTGTGCAAATGCAAAGATATGTTTTTATTTGTACAACTGGATAAACTTGAGGTTTTGTGGGCCAGAGCCTAATGGTTACATGACCGAAGCTTAAACATTGTAAAAAGTAATTTATTTTTACTTTTGTGTTATATACTGCTTATTTTCGTACGATTATCAAAAGTTGTATGTAAGATGATCTTTAGAATTTCGTAAGAT
>LR051394.1:0-10060 GCA_900607525.1 Apocyclops royi
AATACATAAGTCTGAATTGAGTGATTAGAAAAATAAGTTAACGCAGAAACTTTGTCTCTAATACACTTACTTAAATGTTTATTCAAAGAAACGGGGTATCTTATATTAAATTATAATAATATAAAAAGAAAGTTTCATTACTTAAATAAGGTTTTTATCATTAGAATAATAATTTACTCTAATTGTTATACTGATCATTTCAAAACCTTAAGAAGTTAATGAAATAATTTTCATAACAAAAAATTAGTACAATTGAGTTCTAAGACTTTCAAAGTCTGAATATATTTAATTTTTTTATTTTATTGACAAATAATTAACCAATTTTCATATTTTGGTTGGGTGTTCTATTTATCTACAATGATTTGTAAACAGATAAATTTATGCCAGTCAACCAAGAATTATTTTCACACACAAAGATTCTTTTCCCAATTTCATGAAATTCTACCTGTAATCAATGTCATAAATGAATTCCCGTCATATGATGAGAGCAAGTTGTCCACTTCATTAAAAAGCAATATCTTACTCAGTAATCAAGTGGTCAAGCTTTTCAATCGTAACGTGGAGTTTCGCGTAAAATAACTTTCCTAACATTGACTACAGATCTGGCCTCACTGTGTTTAAATTATCAATTAATTAATTAGTTAATTAATTAGAATACACTATGATTATTTGAACACTCAAATTAGTAAAGAAATAGTCATTGATTTATTTGTTAGTCAAAAGAATCTTCGAACTAGTAATTAGTTTCCTTTTATTACAGCTAATAACATTAAATTGCCAAAAAATATTAAAAACTTAAAAATACCTTCAGTATTCAGATTAAAAAAATTCAAACGAAACAATTTTTCAATAGCACTAATTATATTTCCTTTCAAACAATTTGAACCATTACACTTATGCAGTTTTAAAATTTCTCTTTTAAAATCTCTTAAAACAAAACGTTTCGTACTTTTATCCTTGACAACATCTAAAATCCATTGCAGTAAATAAAAAATCTACTCCCGTTAGCTAACAGCCTAGCTTGGCTGTAGGTTACATTAGTTCTTGAGGTTTTTTTTGCATTGTTACAAGTGAACAGTGTTGCCAGATCTGTGGAAATTTCCTATATTATATCTTTTTTGTCTAGAAGGGATTGATAAGAGAACAGAAAATGTTCTGTTTAGATTTTGGTGAAATTTTGAGGACATTTCTGGCAACACTGCAAGTGGATTAGACCTCAATGCAATGACTAAGCTATCTCAAACATAATGCAATTTTAGTTAAAAATTATGTGGTTTAAATAAGTCAGGTGTTTTTTTGAAACTGAAGTAATTACCACTGATACCTGCAAATGAATACCTTAATATTTAAATTATGATAGAAAAACTTTTATCAAAAATACAATGATTAATTAACAAATCCCTGTTTTTTCAGACCAGTTTTATAGAGAGGACTCTAAAAAATAATCAACCATGCCTGGACATATCAAGCTTGGCAAATCTGGAGAGCCAGATCCAGATCCGATGCCATACTTGGTAGTATCAATGGAGATGAAGCGTGATGACATGCTGAAGCCGTATGATCCTAAAAAATCTGTTTGGATTCCTACTGATGATCATGGATTCAAGGAGGGTCTTCTTGTGAGTGACGATGGAAAAAAGGCAACTGTCATGGTTGGTCATGAGGTAATTAATTAAACTTGTGTTTTTTTTTTATTTTTGTGTTCATAGGTTAGCTTAGATTATGTACACTTATAATCACATTCTTTTGTTACTATATAGAAAAATTAGGCTCTTTTATAAACATCTGTCATCAGTATTGCCATAGCATATCACATGCAATTTCTTTCTACATTCTCAATGGCATTTTAAAAATCATGTTTTTTATTCATTGATCCAGTTTTTATAAGCAACTGCTCATGTAATAAGTGGCCACTTCTCTTATGTTTTTTTTTCACACAATTCTGTCTTTTGTTTAAAATCATGCGCTGCCCTAATCAATTTAAATAATTCACTGTTTGTTTATCTTAGAAAAAAGTGTTCGCATCTGAGAAGGTGGGTCAGGTCAACCCTCCCAAGTTTGAAAAATGTGATGACATGGCTAATCTGACTTATCTCAATGATGCGTCTGTTTTCCACAACCTGGAAGCTCGCTTCAAGGCAAAACTTATCTATACTTACTCTGGTCTCTTTTGTGTGGTTGTCAATCCATACAAACGTTTCCCCATCTACACCCAGACTGTGGTGAAGATCTATGTTGGTAAGAGAAGAAATGAAGTCCCACCTCACTTGTGGGCCATCTCTGAAACAGCTTACCGCAACATGTTGACCAACACAAAAGATCAGTCAATGCTTATTACTGGTGAGTCTGGTGCTGGAAAGACTGAGAACACCAAAAAGGTCATTACCTATCTAGCTTTGGTAGCTGCCTCAGGAAAGAAGCAGGCTAAGAAGGTATCACTTGAAGATCAGATTGTTGCCACAAACCCCATCTTGGAATCCTATGGTAATGCTAAGACTAGCAGGAATGACAACTCCTCAAGATTTGGCAAGTTCATTAGGATTCACTTTACAGCTGCTGGAAAGCTCACTGGTTGTGACATTGAGTCCTACTTGCTTGAGAAGTCCCGTATCACTGAACAACAAGAAGTTGAGAGATCTTACCATATTTTCTATCAGCTTTTGCAACCATTTGTTCCTGACTTGAAGTCAAAATGCCTGCTTACTGATGACATCTATGATTACAGTTATGTCTCTCAAGGAAAGGTAACTGTTTCCTCCATTGATGACAATGAAGAGCTTGAGTACACTGATAATGCTTTTGATGTCATTGGATTTTCAAATGAGGAAAAGTGGGATTGCTACAAGCTCACTGCTGCTGTTATGACAATGGGAGAAATTAGGTTCAAACAAAAGGGTCGTGATGATCAAGCTGAACCAGATGACATGACATTCCCCAATAAAGCTGCAGAGCTTATGGGAGTTAATGCTGATGAGCTTATGAAATCATTCTGTAAACCAAAGATCAAGGTCGGAACTGAGTGGGTCACCAAGGGACAAACTTGTGAACAAGTAAGTGTTTAGAAATTTTATTAATAGATGTTTCCTCACATCAAATATTTTCACTAGTGTAAAAAACATGTGATGAAATTAATGAATCTGATGATGTTTAAGATGTATGTAAATTTTAGAGCAAAGGATGTATATTTGTATGATTTGGCTGTTAAAATCTTCATAATTATTCATGATTATCAAACTAACTCTTTTTCTCTGACTTTAAATATGATAGACAGCACAAGAGTAATGATATGTCTTAGCATCCTGAAAGGAAAAAACATTATTATGAAATCAAATATATTTTATGTTTTTTTCATTTATAAGTTTGTATTGATTTTAACTAACATTTTCCCTGATTCCAGGCAACCTATGGTGTTGGTGGCATTGCAAGAGGCACTTACGATCGCATCTTCAAATGGCTCATTATCAAGTGTAACCAGACCCTCATTGATCCTCACATGAAGAAAGCCAATTTCACTGCTGTTCTGGATATTGCTGGTTTTGAGATTTTTGAGTACAATGGATTTGAGCAGATCTCAATTAACTTTGTCAATGAGAAGCTGCAACAATTCTTCAACCATCACATGTTTGTTGTTGAGCAAGAAGAATATGTTTCTGAAGGTATTGATTGGGAAATGGTTGACTTTGGCATGGATCTTGCTGCGTGTATCATCATGTTTGAAAAGCCAATGGGTATCTGGGCTATTCTAGAAGAGGAATCTCTATTCCCAAAAGCTACAGACAAAAGTTTTGAGGAGAAGTTGAAAGCCCAACACTTGGGAAAATCACCGTCATTTGCCAAACCTCAATCTAAGACAGACAAAAATGCACATTTTGCTGTTGTGCATTATGCTGGTACTGTATCCTACAATGTTACTGGGTGGCTAGAGAAGAACAAGGATCCTGTCAATGACACTGTTGTTGATTGCCTAAAGAGGGCCACAAACAATCTTTTGGTTCTGCTGTGGGCAGACCATCCTGGACAAAGCTCTCCTCCAGAAGAAGAGAAAGGAAAGAAGAAGAAGAAAGCAGCTGCCAAAACTGTATCATCAGTCTACCTTGTCCAGCTCAATGACTTGATGCACACCTTGCACAACACTGATCCTCACTTCATTCGTTGTATTGTACCAAACACTCATAAGCAGCCTGGTATGGTTGAGCCACCCCTTATCATGCACCAGCTGACTTGTAATGGTGTATTGGAAGGCATCAGAATTTGCATGCGTGGTTTCCCTAACAGGATGATGTACCATGATTTCAAAGCTAGGTACCAAATTTTGGGGGCTAAAGAAATTGCTAGCTCTAGTGACAACAAAACAGCAGTTTATGCTCTACTGGATAAAATTGAGTTTTCTAGAGACAAATACAGGCTTGGTCACACCAAGGTGTTTTTCCGAGCTGGTGCTCTTGCTGCACTTGAGGAAGCAAGAGATGAAATTGTCATTAAGTTGGTAAGATGGGTACAAGGTGCTTGCTACGGTATTCTGAAAAGGAAAATTTATCAGAAGAAATATGACCAAAGAGAGCTTCTTAAAGTAATTCAAAGAAATTTCAGAAAGTACATGCAGTTAAGAAACTGGGGATGGTTTATCATTATCCAGAAAACAAAGCCTCTGATTGGACAAGTTAATATTGAAGAAGAGCTCAGACTACTTGAAGAAAAAGCTAATGCAGCATATGGTGCCTATAAAGAACAGTTGGATACAAAAGATAGGCTGCTTGAGGAAAATAAGGCAGCAAAAGAGGAGATTAAGGCAGTCATTGCCCAAATAGAAAAAGAACAAGGAAACCTTGGAGAGTATACAGAGAGGCAGGCCAAAGCCTCTGCTCAAAAAGCTGATTTGGAAGTTGAGCTACAAGCTGCTGGTGAAAAACTCTCTGCTATGGAACAAGCAAGACAACTTGCAACTCAAGATAAGAAAACTTTGGAGCAACAAAATGAAATGATTAAGAAGGAGATTGAAGAACTTGAATTGGCAATTCAAAAGTTGGAGCAAGAAAAGACAAACAGGGATCATGTTATGAGATCTCTTAATGATGAAATTGCCAATCAAGATGAGGTTATCAATAAACTGAACAAAGAGAAGAAACATATGAGTGAAGTAAATGCAAAAGCATCTGAAGATTTCCAAGCAGCAGAGGACAAGGTGGATCATCTTTCTAAGATCAAAGCAAAATTGGAACAAACATTGGATGAGTTGGAAGATTCCCTTGGAAGAGAAAAGAGACAGAGAGCAGACATTGAAAAGCAAAGACGGAAAATTGAAGGAGATTTGAGAGTGACCCAAGAAACAATTAGTGAATTGGAGAGAAGCAAGAAGGAAATGGAGAATGCAATTGCAAGAAAGGAGAAAGATGCTTCTTCTTTGAGTAGCAAGCTGGAAGATGAGCAGTCTCTAGTGGCTAAAGTTCAAAAAGCAATCAAGGAAACACAGGCAAGAGTAGAGGAAATGGAGGAAGAACTTGAAGCTGAACGTCAAGCGAGAGCCAAGGCAGAGCGTCAAAGATCTGATTTAGCCAGAGAGCTTGATGAGCTTGGTGACCGATTGAATGAAGCCAGTGGAGCAACTGCTGCTCAAATGGAACTCAACAAAAAGAGAGATGCAGAGGTACAGAAGTTGAGAAGAGACCTAGAGGAAGCTCATATTCAACAAGAAACAACATTAATGAACTTAAAGAGAAAACATCAAGATGCAGTTGCTGAGATGACAGAACAAATAGATCAGTTGTCCAAAATGAAAGCCAAAATTGAGAAGGACAGAACCCAAATATCTCATGAAATTCAAGATGTTAGAGCTGCAACAGATGAGATTGTAAGAGCAAAAGCTTCAGCTGAAAAATCAAACAAAAATCTTGTTGCCCAGTTGAATGACCTCAACAAGAAAGTTGAAGAAGCCAACCTCACATTGGGAGACTTTGAAAATGCCAAGAGAAAGCTTGCAGCAGAAAACGCTGATCTTCTGCGACAACTCCAGGAATTGGAAAATAATGCTAATATGATTGCCAAAATTAGAGCTCAGTTGCAATCACAGCTAGATGAAGCCAAGAGAGTGGCTGATGATGAAGCCAAGGAACGCCTCTCGCTTCTAGGAAAATACAAGAACTTGGAGCATTCCATTGATGGTCTTAAGGATCAACTTGCTGAAGAATCTGCTGCCAAAGATGACATTCTTAGGCAAGTAAAAAAAGCTTGTCAAGAGTCAGATATGTGGAGACAAAAGTATGAGCAGGAAGGCTTAGCAAAGGCTGAAGAACTGGAGATGTCAAAGATGAAATTACAAGCAAGACTAACAGAGGCATCAGGAACAATTGAACAACTTAATGCAAAACTCAATCAACTGGATAAAGCAAAAATAAAACTACAAGCTGAGGTTGATGAAATGGCTGCCCAAACAGACCAGGCACACATCCTTAACAATGCCATGGAGAAGAAAGCTAAACACTTTGATAAGGTTGTTGCTGAATGGAAAATGAAGGTTGATTCCCTTGCTATGGATTTGGATGTTGCACAGAAAGAATGCAGAAATGCATCATCAGAGCTTTTCAGAGTGAAAGCAGCATATGAGGAATCAATTCTTCAACTGGATGAAGTGAGAAAAGAAAATAAGGTATTGAGCAATGAAATCAAGGACATTATGGACCAGATCAGTGAAGGAGGCCGCTCTATTCATGAGATTGATAAAATCAGGAAGCGACTTGAGGCAGAGAAAATGGAGCTTCAGGCTGCTCTTGAGGAAGCAGAAGGTGCCCTGGAGCAAGAAGAAAATAAGGTCCTTCGAGCTCAACTTGAGCTTACTCAGGTGAGACAAGAAATTGAAAGAAGAATTGCTGAGAAAGAAGAAGAGTTTGAAAGTACAAAGAAGAACTTTCAGAAGGCTTTGGATGCAATGCAAACTGCACTAGAGCAAGAAGCTAAAGGCAAAGCTGAGGCCATCAGAATGAAGAAAAAGCTTGAGTCTGACGTTATGGAACTGGAAATGTCTCTTGAGCATGCCAATGCAGCCAACCAGGAAACCCAGAAGACTATCAAAAACTATCATCAACAAATAAGGGGTGCACAGGGTCGCTTGGAGGATGAGCAAAGAGCCAAAGAAGTTTGCAGAGATCAGCTCATTGCAGCAGACCGTAAAGCACACAGTGTACAAAATGCACTTGAAGAAGCCCGCACACTTCTTGAACAAGCTGATAGAGCAAGAAGAATCACTGAGCAAGAGCTTGCTGACACTAATGAGCAACTCTCTGAGCTCACTTGCCAAAACCAAGCAATTGCAGGAGCCAAGAGGAAACTTGAGTCAGAGCTACAAACATTGCATGTAAGATTTTGTTAAAGTTAGTTGCCTTGTAACAATAGTAACAATCTTTTCGCATATTGCATGAAAAACATTAGTGTCTTCTTCCTTTAAGGGATGAAGACAATAGAGTTTACATAGAAATCCTTTATATATTTTTAAATAGAACTGAGTACACATTTAAAAGGATAGTAGCCTTTTAAACTAATTGTAGTATTTTATATTATTATGGTATAAAGCTAAAATGATAGACGATCTTCAAATGGTTATTACATTTCCTTCCTTAAATTCTTATTGAATGTGTGACTTTTTAAAGATTTTATTGATACTGATGAAAATGTGTTGTTTTCAATTGAAAAGCATTTAAAAAACAAGACCTATAAGCATCATTCATTTATGTTTTTCACCTAGCTAATCTAGTAAATCTTATAGAAGTTAAAGTTCAAGGTTCCATTATATTTTTTAAAATAAATCATCTTTTTGCAGTCAGTTTAACCTGTCTTTAGTTGGTGTAGTTTCTAAATATAGATTTTGGTATTTTAAAAGTATGTTTCTCTAAATATATTTACAGAGTGAAATGGATGAGATGGCAAATGAGGCCATGTTGTCAGATGAAAAGTCAAAGAAGGCCATGATTGATGCTGCCAGACTTGCCGATGAATTGAGACATGAGCAGGACATTGCTCAAGCCTTTGAAAGGGAAAGGAAGCTATGTGAGTGCCAGGCCAAGGATCTTCAGACCCGCTTGGATGAAGCTGAAGCCAATGCTCTCAAGGGTGGTAAGAAAGCCATGAATAAGATGGACAGCAGGATCAGAGAACTGGAATCAGAACTGGATGCTGAGACACGACGCCTAAATGATGCTATGAAAAACCTGAGGAAATCAGAGCGCCATATTAAGGAGCTGACTTTTGCATCAGATGAGGATCGCAAAAATCATGAGCGCATGCAAGCTCTTATTGATCAACTCCAGAGCAAGATCAGATCATACAAAAAGCAAATTGAAGAGGCTGAGGAAATTGCTGCCTTGAACCTTGCTAAGTTCAGGCAAGCTCAGGCTGGACTAGCAGAAGCAGCTGAAAGGGCTGACCTCAATGAGCAGGCCTTGGCAAAAACAAGAGCTAGAGGTCGCTCTGCTTCACTTGGACCAATGGTATCATTTTTTAAAGTCTGATACCAATCACTAAATATTCAAAATTATTACATTAGAATTTCATGAAATTTCATAAGAATTTTAATTTTTATTCAATTTTTTTTCAGTGAACTCAAAACTCTCTTGGCTGCTGAACAGGGATGAACTATTGACATTGAACTGATTTGCTCAAGCATAGATAAAATATATAAGGCATTCATAAAAAATGATGATAAGGTACAAGATACACAAGCTGATCAGTGTCATACATATTTTCTGGTGTTTTTTGTATCTTAACATCAACAAAAAAAAATCTTGAAATATACTTGCATGCACAAAAAAGTTTTCTTTTGAATCTGATTAAATTAGAGAGTTAGTCGACACTTTTTTAACCTGATGGAGTCTGTTATCCAATTAAAAAAAATATTTAACTCAAGAAAAAGAAAAAGCATTACATGGTTCACTTATTGCAATAGTGGGTCTAATATCTAAACTTATTTGAGTTTTCCATATAACTAGTTTTAGTAACCTAGAAATTACGGAATATGATAGAAACTAATAGTGACATCCAGTGTTGCCAGAAATGTTCTCAAAATTCCACCAAAAACTTAGCAAAATATTTAATGTTCTATCATGAATCCCCTGTAGACTCAAAAGTTTTTAATTCCAATTTTAAGGAATTCCACCAGATCTGGCAGCACTGGCGAAAAAATTTCACAAGATTTCACATCATTAATTAGTTCATAAAACTATAATTTCTTAGCAAGTTGGTAATTAGCCTTTAATCTTAAACAAAGCTCAGTTGAAATTTGATGAAATCTAAATTTATCTTTTCTAATTAAAATATCAATGCAACCATTTTTTTTAGACCTTGAGACATAGATGGAAAACAGAGAGTATACTAAATAAAAGTAATGCTCGAATGTTAGGGCTAGGGATAGTTACAGGTAATTTTATTTAATTACTTGTATTGAACTAAGTAATGTGACTAGTTAAATTAGCTTCAAATAGTCCTACCTAATTTCCAAGCTGTTGCCGTCCATTTTTTCCTAAAATTGTGGGTCCCGGGGTCGCAAGCAGAGCTCCCTCAGGGCTCCCTATCAGCTGATCTCATCTTGTCGCTACTCTCATATTGCTGCATTGTAAAATTGTCGGTACTGAATGTGAGGGGCTCTGGGGTCCCGTTGTCTTCGGCAGGATTAGCAGCTTTTTAATAAGTTTAGTTACTTTAGATAATTTAGTATTTAAATGAAAAAAATATTTTTGCCGACAAAATGGATATTGCGATAATCTAAATAAAAAGATCAATTCTAGTCACAAATCTTCAAATTATGAACAATTAAAGACATCAAAATAATGTTTGAGAATTTAAATATAAAATTAAAATTTGTGAACAAAGTTAGAAATTAAACATATACTATAGAAGAACTCATCGGAACATTTTCTCGTAAATCACAAAACCTTTACTATTCTCACTAATTTTAAGTCTCACAGTATCATCCTACTGTTATCTTCTTTAGGTAAATTTCAATTTTATTTTGTAGAACTTTGAAATAAGGAAGGTTTTGTTTTAGTAAAGCAAAATTGAATTTGCATGTCTCAAC
>LR051395.1:0-10051 GCA_900607525.1 Apocyclops royi
TGATCGAGTTATCAGGTCCTCACAGCAATCGGGAGTGAGGTTTTGCCATTCTCTAAGTAGATCCTAAGGTGGGCTGCGAGGTAATTACTTGGGACATAGCGGTAACCCGACCCTTCTAGGCTACTTGATAGCCCACACCGCCACACAGAGGTTTTAGAGAGTCGCTGTTGAACAATAAGTACCCACATGGCGAAAAGGTTACCAACCAAGGCTCGACAAATAAGGTTACGTCGCCAACACCCAATAATAGTTCAAGAGCTCTGACTTTCATGTAAAAATGTTAAAGTGTTGCCAATACTTCACTTCACGTATTATCTAGTATGTATAATACTACTGAAGGCGACTAATTTCAGGCTAAGATTATGTCAATGATGCAATTTAATCTAATGATTCCCTCAAGTTTGACTCGGAACTCGCAAGTTGAGATGAATTTTTGCCAACTCGACCCAACTTAGAACTCTGTCTTCCCGCCCTGGACAGAGACTGACACTAGTGATTCCCTCGAGTTTGACTCGGACGTGCAAAACTCGGACTCAACCCGACTCGAAAAAAAATTGACTCAGGGAATGACCAGTTCAAGTTTATTTATCTAAATGATGACTTTATCACAAGATGTAATGTGTTAAAAAGATGGTAAAGAACTGTCGAACTTGCACGGGTGACCTCATTTCCCCAAGTGTCTCAATGACCTTGTACATGGTTTATAGGGCCCAGGTGTTGCAGCTGGGAACAGTGTTGCCAGAAACGTCCTCATAATTCCAACAAAAACAGAAAAAAATATTGTATTCTCTATCTTAAATCCCTTGCAGTCACAAAAGCTTGTAATTCCAATATTAAGGAATTCCACCAGATCTGGCAACACTGGCTGGGACCCATTTATCAAGCTCAAAACAAGTCTAGAACTTGTCTGAAGCCCTTTATTCAAGGCTTTGACTATATATACATTAAGGTTTAAAACACCAAAATTTACGACATAAGTTCACACATGTCATAAAAAATAGTGCAACTATTTAAAAAGAAATGGTAAAGGTATTAATTAATGAGGCATGAAAGCCACGAAATGAAATTGAAAAACTAAAATGATTTTCATTGACCGCGGCCAAAATCAAACGCGTGACCACCCCCAAATTCATGTCCTTGTCCACGGCGTTGCCCCCTGTGATGGCGGAAAATCCCCCGGCCCCCAAGATTGATTGGTCTCTCTTCCCCACCTTCACCGCCTGGTCCTCGACCCACACGGAATCCATTTCCTAGAGGCAAGTTCATCGGGGGCCCACGTAGAGGTATGCCATCTGGCACGTAGGGGTCATCTTCCTATGATGAAAGGAATATTTTTGTGACGGAATATAAAGTAGATGTTTGGGATGAATCTGGTAAAACGTGACCGAGAAACTAACCTCATCTTCCATTCTATCAAGTGCATCGCCATCATCTTGGTCGGAATTGATGGCAATGAAGAGATTGTAAACCTCATAAAAAAGGTCTAAAAGATGCTGGCGCGCCATCTCTACTTCCATCATATAGTATGCCCCCTCACTAAAAGGCGGCAAATCTCGGATGAGCGCAGTGAAGTGGCTGAACAAAAGAAGAAGAAGAGGAAGGAGAAGAACTATCTTGAGACAAGAAGATAAATATTACCAATACATTAAATCTTAAGGTTGGTCCATTAGCTGTTTTACCTTCTAATCTTCATAGCACCCAGGTTGTTAAGTACATAACAAGTACATCTTAAATGTACAAGTTTTAAATAAAAGATTCACTTAGGTCTTTTACTCCTCGTCTTATTAGAGAGTTGAGATGACTAATATAACTTGAATGTGTAGGTAAATGCTTTGAGTTCTAGAAAAGCTACTTTATGTAATTTATGCATTGTGACATCATCAAAAATGTATGCACACAACTAAAGCAGCTGATTGACAAACCTATTCTTTACTAATCTTTGGTAATACCTCAAGTTTTTGAAAACTTATTTTTTAGCAGAAATACCGAATGCGCGTCTCCGTTGCGTATATATCATGACGAAGGCGAGAAAACTCGGACTCACGAAGACCTCGTGGACCAGGAGTCTCACGAAGCCCTTGGTACAAGATACGGCGCCATCTTGGAGTTGCCATTTTCTTTTTGTCCAGCTTGTAGGTCCTAAAATCTATCTGAAACACAAGGACTTGGGGTTTTCTGGATTTAGGCAGAATTTTGCAACAACCCGTCAACTAATTTTATAGTCTTTTGTAATCTTTTGGTCATCTTTTTTGTTTGTTTAAAATAAAGTTTACATTCATTACAGAACAAGATGTTACGATTTTTTGATGGGTGACATGCGGTAGTCTTGTGCTCCTGTTTCTTCCCCAAAAAGGCGAAAGATGGTATTATTTCAGTCAAGGAGAAATCTATTTGTTATCTCCAGTAGTCAATGTTATAAACGAATTACGAGTGTATGATACAATTAAGCAGTCTCACTATCAGAAAAAGGAAAATATGATACAACTAAGAAGTCTCACTATCAGAAAAAGGAAAATCTTTTTATACAAACAAACTTGTCTAGCTTTTTACTAGTAACATGTGTTTTACCGTAAAATAAGTTTTGTAACATTCGTCTGAAAAACATTGTGTTGACCAGGACCTGGGACCTTTAAGTTGACTGCCTGAAGTCCAAATTTGTCTCAGATTTGTCGCAATTCTATTGGCTAGGTAGTGGTATTTCTAGTGCACATACATAGAGAGTGAAATGCAGGGGACCCGCCCCCCTGCAGACATGAAGATGTTGACTCACACTGGGTTCATCTCAAATGCTGCATACTATCCAGAAACCCAAGAAAGGGGGGGTCTAGCTCTCCTACCGTTCCATCAGTTCCCACTTTTTTACGGGCATATTGATATATAGGGCACACAACCCCCTCATGATCAGTTGTAATTTTTTAGGGTTAAATGCGAGAAGACACATAGTATTTATACAAAGTTCTGTTATCTTCAGGAACTTGAAACCACATTAAGTATCACCGTATCAATAAGCCTATTTCGAGATACAAACTTTTACAGGGACTTTGTGTCGCTCTCACATCCTTCAAGAGTCTTCTCTCTTACACTAGACAGTGTGCACCACCCATAGAGTATAACATATTATAGTGAACTTATCGGGAACACTTCGGATATTTTCCCTGTATCAGTAAGAACAAAAAAACTTTTAATCAAGACCATCCTTCATTATTTCATAAGGTGTCCCGGGTAGGGCTAGGTGCCTCTAGAAGGCTAGGTGGGGGATCAAAATTAGACAGAGTTGAGCAGAGTTAAGCAGCTATTTGTGCTAGATTACTACATCATCTCAAAGGGTGGTTCACGGAATGTCGAATGTGCACTTTGTCGAGAGTATAAATAGGCAAAAACGCAATTGGCCAAATTGAATGTCAAAAATAAAATACAAAATGTTGAAAGTGTTCAAATTGTCAAAAAATATTGTGTAATCAAAAAAGTTATTATTAAGTTCAAAGATTCAAGATTAGGCAGGTTGTGATTTACACCAAAGATACTAAACCTATGAAACAAGTTTGTCCTCTCAGCTCTTGTTGCTTTGATGAAGAGTTGAATTTGAGATCTGAAAAGTAAAGTTGCAAACTTATACTTTGGGCTACAGATTTCTGTTTTTTTTAACAAGTAGACTATTCTAATTTCTAAGTGGTTATGTGAGAGAGGCTCTCCTTTCAGAGCAAAAATGGCAGCTTATTATAAATCTGCAAACTTTGGCTGTCAGGTTCATTAGCCGTTAAAGGGATTTATTTGAGTATGTAGAAAAGTTTCCTTTAACTGTACAATGAGCTACTCTACCCCTTTAATGACTAGTGCACTTAATGGCCAAAGTTTTGGTGCATGTCCACCCACTTTGTACCTTGGGTTAACAGAGTAGGGAAATCCCCTATTGAATTTTATGAGTATGTAAAAATTTGCCCAACAGAGGTGATGTGTTTTTTTCGTATAACTCCCTGAGACACTGATTTCTATTAAGCAACTAGATCAGGCATGCAGGCCAGATTGGCTTGATTGGGATCGAGGGCTGAAATGAGTTTCCTCTCCCTCACACATGAAACCACTTGAAGGGCTTAAAATTTAATTATTGATCGAACCCAGAATAACCAATTTAATTATTTATAAATCTTAATGAAAGCTTTAAAAGTAAAACTTTTAGAAAGAGACCTTACATAAAATCTTATGTACAAGAGCTATAACTGTTGGATTAGAAATAGTTTTTGTCAATCGAGAGTTAATGTCTCTGTGAACTAGTATTTTAGTTCCCATAAAAATACCACATATGCAAAAAAATTAAGGTCTGTATACAACAGTCAGAGTACCTTGCAACACAAGCATTGACTTTGAAGAAATTCTCGTTTTTGTTTCAGTTGAGCCAAATTTTCTCATATGCAATAATAAATTTTGGCCTGACAACAATAGAAGACCTTGCAAAGACCTTTGCTCTATATTCTTTTAGTTTTGTGGGCCATTCATATAATTGGGGACAACGCACCAAAGTTTTTGCGGCTAGGTTCGCTAGCTGTTAAGGGTTTTACATTGGTTGACAACATTTCAAAGACAAGAAAATTTTTTCGACACGCTCCGTGATACCTAAATACCTCCAGAAGCTAGCAAACCTTGCATGCGCGGCCCATAGACATATTGACATATATTTTAATAGACTGCTGATCCCCTTTAGTTCAAAAAAAGAGTGAAGAAAAAAGAAAAATATACCATTGATTAGAGTATTTATCACATTTAGTACATGAAATTTGTTTCAATCGGTTTAAAACTGTAAAAATACATCCCTTTTCTTACTAATTTGGCTTTGTTTTGTGTGGGGCTACAGCGGAAAAATTCTTTTTGGCAACCGTGTCCGAGGACACATCCGTTTACCTAAAGCAACAAAAACGCATTAGGAAAATTTGTTTGCAACATTAGATTATTTTTATTTTTTTTTAAATTGCTACTTAAATGCATTATAAGCCATATGTGTGGACGAGGCCATGAGCCTGAACAGATTAACCAGTTTAGACGTCGGATCCAGGGCTGCCAGGTTGTCCTTTTTCAGGACAAATTTCACAATTTTGTCCTTTTCTAAATGAAAATGTCTGGAAGAAATGTAGACATTTATGTAGTACTTGTCCTTTTTTAAACAGTATTTTTTATTTAATGTTGACCTTTTTTAAACATGTTTTATTTAGTAAATGACCTTTTGAAAAAAGAAATTGGGCCTTTTCACCAAATTTCTATCTGGCAGCCCTGGCTCGGATCGTCTTTTACGAACATTCTAGCATCTAGCATCAACTTTCAAATCGTGAAAAATGTCAGACGCTGGAAGTACTCAAGGTTATTGAAGTGTTTTTTATTTTTAATTTGTCACAAATTCATCTAAAAGTATCTAATAACGTGTGTTTCTTGTTGTTTTAGTGGCTGATGAGCCATCAATGGATGATCCGATGGGTGACGAAGGTAATACGTCAGTAATCACACCTCCTTATAATACAGATTTTCAAATGTGAATGTCAAGGTGCTCTAGGTTTAAAGCAACCGAATTTCTTAAGGAAATTTACAATCATTCATGAATTGATTTGGGTCGAATCGATTAATGAAAAATCGAGTCATTACTGATCTTGATAGTTAACAACTATTTAAACTTTTTCAAGTTATGAAATTTTTCTCTATTGTTCACAAGCGAATTTTCCTTGTTCATTTTTTACTTAGAAGGGAAATGTCTCCTTAAAATTAGCTCACAAGTCGATATTTTAAATTTAGAAATGAATCTATCACTGTATTTACGAACTATACATTCTAAAAGTAATATTTCCTATATCAATTTTCACGGTAGTGTCGGGGTATGATCGAGTATTCATGGAAGGTGTTTCAAAAATATACATGAAAGTGCTTTTTACAAGTTTTAATATTTAAATTTCTGAGGATCGCAATTCTATCATAGATTAGGGTTTAATATTATAAATATTTTTTAACTTACTGTTGCTTTTACTGTCTTCTCTCAAATTTTAACTGGTGAATGATACATGTCATTACTCTCATTTCATTTCCAAATATTGTGTGATGTAATATTTTTAATGAATACATGCTGTTCTTCTAAGTAGAGATGGGTTCGGACAATGCTCGAATTTAATAGAGTCTAATTTTCAAAGGAGAATTTTCTTGAAGGTTGCGGGCATGAAACGTCGAATGCACTTTTTTGTCGAATTTCTAAAAGTCAGTCCTAATTTCTCTCTAAAAGTCGAAAATACAGTTCGTCGAAACTTGGAAGTGAGTTGCAAGGCTATGGTGATACCCGTTATAGAAGTCTCCCGTGCCACTGGCACATGGAAAATTTGTGAAACACTCAAGAGTGATGTAAAGGACAGACCGTATTGGAGTCGACATTTAGAGTGAGTTGTCACGGACTCAAAACCGTTGCGTAAAACGGATACGTCAACGACTTAGAGAAAGTCCTATCAAAGTCGTTTACGCATCCGTTTTACGCAGCGGTTTTCAGTCCGTAACAACTCACCTTTATTCCGACTTTTGGGTCTTAAGGACTTTCAACCATTCGACAAACTGCCCTTTCGACTTTTCGTGTACAAGTAGAGCGCTATATTAATGTAGAAGGATTCATTTCTAGGCCGTAACTCAGGACGAGAAAAAATTTATAGTTGCACGAACTCGAAACTTTTGTGCCGATCACTGATTACTGTTTTAAGAAAGAAAGTAATGTTAATCCAATGAACGTGTACTCCTAATATCCTCCTAATATTAATGTTACAGTCATGTGACAAAAGCCTAGTTCACATATTACGGCGGTCGTACGAAACAAGTGGTCTGTCCTGTTGTACAAGTACAAAAACATATTCATGTTTGTTCAACTGAGTAAGCCTATTGTTTAGTACGGCCTCCGTAGTGGTTATGTGACCGTGGCCTTACAAAACCACTACGGTGGCTGTACGAAACAATTGTTCTAGCCCGTAAAAATAGTTATTTATATTTAAACAATGGATTAAGTCTATATAGTTTTGTAGGGTTGTCGTAGTAATGTGACTTAGGTTTACGCTGTGTCCAACTTAAAAAGAAGCAAAACTCTCATCAATATACTGGTTCAGCTTTTCAGTTGCACTGTGGATTTTCGCGTAAATTAACTTCACTAATATTGACTACTGGTCTCCTTATTAAGTTAAGCCTCGGTCACATAACCATCGAGTCGGGCGCACGAAACCTCGAGTCTATTCAGTTACTTCTTTGCATTTGCACAAC
The DNA here is from genome assembly GCA_900607525.1 of Apocyclops royi. NCBI lineage: Eukaryota > Metazoa > Arthropoda > Copepoda > Cyclopoida > Cyclopidae > Apocyclops > Apocyclops royi. The sequence goes on from LR051395.1 coordinate 7,264, forward strand.
AAGCAAAGCTTATGGTCTCGTGCGCCTGACCCAATGGTTATGTGTGTAGGGCTTTACGAACGCAAGAGACTGCAGAAAACGCACCGTTTGCTCAGAAATCTTAATTACAAATTGCGTTATTAAAAACACTTCCTATTTCAGCATTGTGAACAATGCTCTTAGCAACGAAAGTATTTTATATCATTCACTCCGTTTTACACTCTGGCGATTGGGCAAATAAAACATTTGTTTCATGCTAGATATTTGTTTCACAAATAAGCTAGCCTATCTCTTCGAAAGAAAATAATACTTTAATTTCTAAATAAGATACCTTTTTTTCTCAAACAATTAAGCTTAGTTTGACAAAGGAATTATGCTTTCAGATTTTTACCGCAGTCGTAAGAACCAGCTTGCCTAAACTAGAAACAAAAACTCCTTTGTTCTATGAGATCTCTCCCTATTTTCAGAATATGTTAGAATCAAACACTGAGCGTTATTTTACAAGTATTAAGTTTAATTAAAGGACTAGCTACTTTGTTGAAAACGCTGCTTCAAGCAACACTTAGTTTAGGCCTCAAAAGTTCTCGATTCGTTCTTCCATCAGACTTTATCAGACACTGGAAGGACCGTGCCAAACTTTTGTCAGGTGATGCCGGACCTGGGGAAGACGACTTAGTCCCCTCTGTTTCAAATGAGAATTTGTATCAGGTAATGATCTTATTTCAATGAAGTCTTGGTTGAAAAGTGAAGTGAATTGTCCACCAGTTCGCATGCAAACACGCTCTCGTAAAATCAGTAACAATACTCGTAGTAATTACCGGATATTGAATGACTGAGGCCGGTTTTTTTCCATTAGCTAATAAGCTAGTTCATTGCATTTCCAGAAGCTTTATAAACGGGCTTTAAAAATGACGAGCCAATATTATATTTACGCTGCCCGGTCTGCTGTTTCCTCGGACCGTGGGGCCGCGTTTCTTTGCTTTGGCAACGTAAAGCCTCGGGTCACATAACCATTTGGTTGATCGCACGAAATCTCAAGTATAGCTTACTTTGCAAATGCAAAAGCAGTATTTTTATTTCTGCAACTGGATAGACTTAAGGTTTCGTGCGCCCGACCCAATGGATATGTGACCAAGGCTAAACTTTATAAAAAGCACAATAAATTATATCTAATAAGAATACATTTATTATTATAACGAATACCTTCTAATAAAAAATTTGTTTCGCTTTAAAAAAAATGTTGAATGATCTTTTCTAGTCGTCAGCGAAATTTGCACAAAGTTTGTCGAAATCGAGTCGTACCGATAAAGACGAGGTGTGTCGTTTGCTCGAACTGAAACTTAAAAGTCTCAAAGACTACGTCCAAGTCCTGGAAAACACTAATAAAAAACAGGTATGAGCAATTAAGTGCCCGTCATAGCCTCAAACAAATAAAAAAAGGCTTTGCATAATGTTTCTTTGAAATATATAATTTATATAATGTTACAATCCGAGATCTCCCCAATTGATACATTTCCATCACTTGTTCTTCTAGGATCGTATAATACATAGATGTTTCAGTCAAATTGACTGGACCGTTGCAAAGTTTGGAGGGCACAAAGACGCCGCGGTTCAGGTACAATTCCGTACGGATAGAAAGTATTACGTCATATTTTCAATTATTCCTAATTGTAGCGTTTCCTTGATGGTCGCTATGTCGCATTGCCGTTCGTTGATATAATCTAACTAAGTCTATATTTTGGGTACGGCCCTAAGTCAGTGGCTTATCAGTTAATACTTATTCACTATATAGTACAAGCTATGTTCGGCTTTAAAGTAAACTTGAGAAGAGCTGATATCTCTCAAATAGAGAGGTTGGAAGTACTGAGAAAATATTGAGAGGATTCTACTTACGGAGATGTCAGCTAAGAAGTTAAGCCTAAAATGATCAATTTTGAATAACCGAGTCTCGTTTTCTTCACTAGGTTGAAATGGCAACCTCTGCTGCAAGTCTCACACCGGAACCTTCTAAGGTAAGTTTTTATGGTCTTATGATAGGTCGCAACAAGGTCATACGAACGATCTCACAGGTCTTACCATTTATTTAAAACATTGTTGAAATCAGTTGTGCGACCTTTGTGAAAGGCCCCTAAGCCTCAGCGACATAATAAACGGGTCGAGTGCACGAAAATATAAGTCTAGCTTGACTTACAAATGCAAAGAAGTAATTTTATTCCTGCAACCAAATAGACTCGAGGTTTCGTGCGCCCGAACCAATAGTTATGTGATAGGCTTTAGTTGCGAAATATAAAGACCAAAAACAAGTCGATACAGTCAGCTTGGTAGTCGGTAGAGCGCTATATTAGCTCTAGTAGTCGGCAAGCAATTGTTTTAAGAATGGGTCTCTGATCACTTAGCCGAGTGTGACTGAAACAACCAAAGGGCAATTAATAAGTCGATCGCTTACTTAAGCCTTAGTCACATAACCATTGGGGGTTGTGTGCATGGAATCTCAAGTCTATCCAGTGCAGCAATAAAAAATACTTCTTTACATTTGTGCTGAAAGCTAGACTTTTATGCGCTCCACCCAAAGGTTATGTGGCTGAAGCTTTAGATTTTTCATACATTCACGTTTTCATGAAAGGTTTTGTGGGAGTACTGAGATCGAATTCAGAAAGTCGGATCGGTTTTATATTTTCATGAAATATTGAACTCACTTTAATTTAAGTAGCAGTGACTCAGTAATCCTGGTTTAGACATAGACATATATATCAATAGACTGCTGATCTCCTGATTTACTGTTATGTAGTTCCAATTTTACTCACTGGCA
>LR051397.1:0-10028 GCA_900607525.1 Apocyclops royi
GAAAATAAAATCTTAATCTACTTACAGTCAGGGATGTAATTGTTAAAAAGATCATGTAACAAATTGATTTTTTTTTTGGCGACAAAAATTGAGAACTTTATGTAATAGTTTCATTGTAACAAGGTTCAGTGTACTTTCAACTTTAACAAACATATGTCATGAATTATTCTAACTACATAGAGTTTTGTAACGAGAGATAATTTTCAGGGGATAAAGTGAAAAAGCGATAAAAAGATATAACCGGGAATGGAGAAAATTTAAATTTTATAGTATAGCAACTTAACAACTAAAGTCATTTTCACACTTCCCTAGCAAAATTTTGTCCTAAATTTTTTATTGACTTTTTTTTCACTTTATGGCCTGAATATTATCCCTCAACTGTTGAAGCTTTAAAATAAACAAATAACATCAATTATACCCATAACATTTCATAATTGAAAAAATTAACAATGAGCATTTTTTTTTGCATTATGTCTAATGCGACAACTTATTCGAATACTTTTAATTAAATTTTTACATTTTCCTATAAAACTCTGATTTACTGAAGTAATACCTCTAACCTTTTAAACATCTGTTTATACGACTCATGTAATAACAAATGCAAATAATATTGAATATTTTTTTGTACTTTTTATGCATTATCAAAAAAAAAAAAAAATTGATGCTACATCTTCAACCAGCCAATGTTTTACAGAAAAGATAAATGGTTTTTTTCTAGAAGAAACCCTTAATATAAGTTACTTGAACTTTTTTATAATTAAAAAATATTGTCTTGAAATTTTACTATTGCAGCAATATGTAAAATGCGACTAAATGAAATATAATTTGCCGATACAATCACATACCAATCTTACGAATTCTCTTGAAATTATCCTTTTGTCTAGACTGTCTTAAGTTCAAATGCCTAGGTCACATATCACTACGGCAGCCGTTCGAAATCAGTGGTCTGGCCCGTTGTATAAGTACAAAAACTTATTCATATTTGTTCAAATGAATCAGACTATTGTTTCGTACGGCCGTCGTAGTGGTTATGTGACCGTGGCTTAAGATATCTATATAAGATTCGGAGATTTTTTTATTAAGTTGATCCTAAAATCTTTTGTGATTATGTGAGACAAGGAGACGTCATTCAAACTTAAGATACACTTTTTAAAGTTGGTAATTTGGTACCAATGTCATAAAAGAATACGCTCGTATGATATGACTAAGCTGTCCCACACTAATAAGAAGCAAAATTTTTGATACTATTAAAACGGTCCAGCTTTTTAACCGTAACGTGATTGTTTGCGCAAAATAACTGTTATAACATTTACTATTTAGTCTTATGTACTTCTTTAGAACCTATGAAACAAAACAGCCTACTAAATTCCAAGACGCAGCCCCCACTTTCTAAAGTCACTATAAGCAACATAAACTATATAATTTAGATATTTTCTAACATATAGTATATGTACTTTTATAATCCTATTTACTAAGGAATCTACTTTCAAAATGATGTGTTTTCCATCTTGATGCACTGTCAAATTGTCATAAATCGAGAATTTTAAAATTGTATTATAAAACTTAAAAAAACACCATATAATCTTACATGACCTATGTATATTATGGGTACAGCCAGGATATGTGACTATGTGAAACGTCCCCTTTTTTCCCCAGTTATTGAGTTTCAAAATATCCCCAAATGTTTTCAGTTTTCTCAAAATCCCGTTGAAAAAATAATTTTTAAATTGTTGTTCCAAACTCATCTTCTTTTTTTAAGTTCAGCCAAAAATCGTGACTTGATTTTTGTTGAGTGCTATGATCAGTGTTGCCAGAAAAAAATCATCAGAACTATTTTTAGGACCTGAAATAGAAATAGTTCTTTTCTAACAATGTCATTCCATTGCAGCTTTAGCTCAAAATGAAAAAAATGGAGCAATTCAATTGAGTAACCCAAGGACTTATATATTTTTAAAGACTTTTATTTTTCTAAAATTTCTCCAAATCTGACATGACTAGAATCTATGGGGAAGTTTCATATTGTCACCATGCCAATTTTGTCGCAGTGTCAAACTACTGACCCTAACCTCCTTAGCCCTTCTGGGGCTCAACAGTTTGACACTGCGACAAAATTGGAATTTTGACAACATGAAACGTCCACCTAGATTCTAGTCATGTCAGATTTGGAGAGCCAAGGACCATACCCAAAGCAAAAGTTAGGTTAGGTAAGGTTATTTAATGTTTTTTAAGTTAGAAATTCCTTTGACAATAAGAGAAATGTGACAGTCTGAAGTATAATTTACTTTTACTCTCAACCCAACCTGTGTGGACAACAGAGCTCCATTATAAGTTTTTTTTTTTACAAACCGGTTTTAAGACTAAGGCGGTCCTGTAATTTTTTGTTTGTCTTATGTGCATTCTGTCAAATTTTGAATTTTTTCTCTTTTATGGTAATATTTCAACATGACCCCGAACCCTGCCGTGGGACCCCCATTATGACAATGTGGGAATAATGACAATTTTACATTGCGACATTATGGGAAAAATGACACTACAACATTGCGACAAAATGAAATAACATAATGTACTTTTGATTTAACTTCCTAATACCACATCGCAAGTTTCAAATAGTTAATTAGTTTTTCTATTCGTCATGACTTAATAAGAATGATATTATCTCACAGGGTTAAGATAAATTGAGTCAATTATCAGTTTAATCATTACTTTTCCCACAAAGATAAGTCAGACATAGTTTACTTGTGGACATGTAGGTCGCAAGTTGATTCAATATTGAACTTCGTTATTTATATTTCATGTTGACTTTACTCTCAAAATTGAGTTCGTTAGACTAGAGCGTTTTCCACTCAAAAAAATGTTTTATGTTTCTGACAGTGTTATTCCCTAACATAGAAAAGTAAAGCGTTGTTGGTTAATAGATTGAAAGCTGTTATTTTAGTTTTGGTGAAATTTGGTTAGCATTTCTGGCACCACTGGCCACTTAAGTACTTCTTTTTCCCAGACAAAATAGAAATTCTTTCTCAAAACGTTTTTCCAGAATCTTCTCTCCTTTTCAAAGCAAGTTTTTTTTTTTGCATAATCGATTAAAAATTCAGGCAATAAATTAATAAATGTATCAAAGCCTGCATGCAAAAGTAGGTAAATTTTTTTACACATATTTTCATACACAGTAAAAGTTACACGTTATTCTCTTGAAGTCTGGTGAAAAATTTCTTTGCTTTTCTAGCAATACTGTTGTTGTGTTTCAATGAATTTGAGTTTTCACGGGTCATCGCCAAATTCAATTTTGAAATCAACACTTGGTCACAGCTCAGATGTTATCAAAGGTCACTGAGTATCATAACAGATTCCTTTTCATGTTCTTCAGATTAGTGATGAGTACGGGTTGGCTTTCAGTGCCCGGGTCGAGTCGGTCCATCAGAAAAAAAATTGCTCGGAGCTAGTCATTGGGGTAAGCTAGACCTGGGTTGAGTTGTGTCTGAAAAATTTTGCGACCCGGGCCATCCGTGACCCATCTCTACAATAGAACATCTTATGTCTCAAGACATGTCTTATTCAAGTCATGTCACAATAGCTGATATCTTCGTAAGTTGTCTCATCTTAAGTTAGAGATGTCGGTAATAAAACCTCAATGTTTTCTCAATATTTCCAACCTTTCTTGTCTCAAATTTGAGATGAGACAACTTACAAAGATGTCAGATAATAAGATTCTTCCTTAGTATGAAATCATTCATGAAGTTTAAAGAAACGACGGGAATACATAAACTTACTTTAATAACGGCATTCATTGTCAACTAAAGGCTCAGTCACATAACCATTGGGTTGAATGCACGAAATCATAAGTCTAGCTTGTTGTACAAACGCAAAGAAGTTTTTTGTATTTGTGCAACTTGTTAGACTTGAGGTTTCGTACATCCAATCTTTATGTGGCCATAGCTTAAGCTGAAGTGTTTGAGGAAAAAGTGAACTCACTTATTTAGAATGGAAACCTATTGTTTTTTTGGCAACACCGTCCGCTTAGCTGTGAATGACAAAAACTTTGTGCAAATTGGTTTTGTTTATCCAACTTAGCTGATATAATTCCTTCATATAACTTCATGGAATTATCTATAGACAATTCTTTGAACCAACCAAAATAAGCTTACATGTAAAACAAACTACCAAACATTATTATTAAGCTGGTGTGTGTGAGAAAAATTTGAACCCTGTTGGAGTGGAAATGAAATATCTTTTTTCATGTTGTTTCAAAGTTTGCTCGTTAGATATTTCAACTTTTTGCCTTTCCATAGAGGTAATTTTTTTTGTATGCTTACTAACCTAGATTAGTATTATTTTTCCGCAGCCCCCGGGTTTGGGGGGGGGGGCACCCGGTTTCCCAATCACCTTTTTGAGACAATTTGACATTGCAACAATCCTATAAATAATTTTTTGGCTTCAAATAAAAGTTAAAGCATCGAATTATTCAAAGTTTTTGTTTTTGTTATTGCAAGCGTTTGAGATTTTGATGGTCATGATATATTTTGTACTGTGCTGTTTGACTTGATATCTAACCGATGTTTACTCTAGGTAACTTTTAGCATTGAGCATGAGGAAGATATAAAGTTTGTATAAGACTGACTTTGACAAAACAACATACTCACCCTATAAAAAACTAGTAATTAATTAAATAATTCGTTTTAATTATAAAAATCATTGGTTATAGATGAAAATAACGTGAATGTGTTTTATTTTTGTTGAAAAGGTTCTAAATATCAATTTTTTTCTGAATAGCAAAGTTGACACTATTTGAATTATGAAGCTCGAAATTCAAGTATTGTTGCGTTGCAATTTGATTGCATGCACTCTGTGAGTATACACGAAGAGAGAGAGAAAGAGAGAGAGAAAGAGAGAGAGAGAGAGAGAGAGAGAAACGTCACTACAAGACTTTAAAACAAACGCACTTAAATTATTGCTCAATTGATACTATAGTTTTGGTATCGATATTTGCTCTTACCACGCTAAACATCTGTGACAAAAAGAGTGATCGATATTATGAACTACGTAAAATAAAATATTAATTAATCTTAGACAATTTGTAGTAAGTTATCGGTAACATTGTATCACTTCATCTCTAAAAGACACTATGAAACAGGCCCTTAACTGATTCACAGTGAGCCGTGTTTTTATTTCTGTTCATAGTTATCAAAGAGACGAACAAGTGCTCGCAACAAGTTTCATGAAATATCATGTGTTGGGAACTAGAGAAAGTTACCAAAAATTTCAGTGCCTGTAACTTAGTGTCGATGTTATAGTGTCTTCTGAGGCTCTTACGTTGAGATGTGTAAGTTGATGTGTTAAAAGAAAAAAATTGTGATGTGAAACTAAACTCGTTAACTTAGTCATCCAATTGGGTTTTATCATTTCATTAAAAATTCATCAAAATTTTCTAAAGAATTTTATTTGCCGAATCATGTTTTATCAGGATTATATTTAAAAAAAGCTTTGCACTGTCATCAATAAAGAATTAGATTAAATAATTTATAAAACCAGCTAGCTTACTTCTAAATTAAAGAAAATATTTTTTTTCAGCTTTTTAAAGAAGCTTTGGAATAATATATTTTGAAAATGTTAAAATTAGAAACACTGAATCTTTAAAAGTACAATCAGATATTATTTATTTAAGGCTAATTGATGTCTCAAGCAAACTTGTTTTACGACAAGGAAAAGCAGTTGGCATGTTGAAAGGACATTTTTTTTGCCATAATCAACCACACACAAAAAAATCTGATTTTTTTTATTTTGCATTGCCAAAAAAATTTCGAGAAATTTTGGATTGATTCTGATCTCAATTTAAAGTTATCTCACGATTAAAAAAAATTCAAGATTTTTTTATCGATTGGAATTTTTTTAGTGACATGGGCAATGTTATGTTTCAAATTTTTTAGTGATTAAAAATTTTTTTCAGTAATTTTACTCAAACGCTATTAGAAGTCTAGTTTTTTTTTACAACGTAACATTAATTAGAATAAATATTAACTATTTAGTAGTTATTTTCAAATATCTGAATAATAATTAGATGAATATATGTATATATAGTTGAAAGGGAAAGGTTACGTAATGAAATATTTTCTGTGCAGTTTTCAAATTGTCGCATTTCCCATATCATCGCTATTGCCATTTTATCGCAATTGTGAAAAGCTTTAAAAATTTTGACAACTTTATTTTGCAACATTATAGGGAATGCGACAATTCAAAATGTGACCAAATGTCAATTAGCTATAAGAAAGGTTTTTGAAAAATTGTTTTCAATATAAATTTGCTTTACATGAAACTTGATTCAATAAGAATAAACTCACACAACGACTATGGTTGACTGATATAATTTAACTTTTATTGAGTATACAAATTCTACAATGAATTTAAATTTGAAAAATACAAAGATATAAAATTTTACGATTGATAAATAGAAGATAAACGATGCATGAATATTAAAATTATTTTTTTCTGTTGTACCTAGTGTAGGCTAGAGATGGGCAAAGTCAGAAAAAGATATTTTGCCATGCTAACTTAAAAAATCATTTTAAAAAATGACCTCTTGCAACTGCGACCCTTTACAGAAATGACCACTTGCAACTGCGACCCTTTACAGAAATGACCACTTGCAATTGTGACCCTTGACAGAAAAGACCAAGTGCAACTGTGACCCTTTACGGAAAAGACCACGTGCAACTGTGACCATTTATAGAACAGACCACTTGCAACTGTGACTCTTTACGGAAATGACCACTTGCAACTACAACATTTTATCAAAAATGACATTTTTTAATTGAAGCCACTTTTGAAAGCGACCAGAAATCTTTGAACTTATTTTCTGAAAATTCCATCTTGTAATATTTTGTGGATTTCTTTTGATCACTTAAAAGTTGAATTTCAAGCTTGATAGCTATTGAAAAAAACATTTCCATTCAAGTAACACGCAAATTCTTCAAAAGATAATAATAATTTTTTTAAATATTCTTGTTTCAAAACAATTGCACAACATTTATATATATTTCATTTTTTTTCTTTTCATTTATTTGACCCAAGACCAATATTTACAATATCAATTATAAAGGGTACACAATGTTTTTCTTCCCTCCTTCGAAAATCTTTGTCCTGGGTGGGGGCTCGAACCCAGGACTTTTGTGTTGGAAGCCGCTGCCTTATCCATTTGACCATTTATATATATATATATATATATATAGAATTAAACTAACAAAATTTTTATCCAAAGTAAATTTGTCTTCAAAATCTTTTGGAGAATGCGAACCTGTCTAAGGAATTAAGTTATCTTAAACCATAATTTAGACAAGTTAAGATCTCCCAAAGAAAAGTTTCAGCTATTATTTAAACGATTTAAACGATTTGACATTTTGCGTTTTACGATTTAGAAAAAAAGAATTTACAAATTTTGCTTCATTTGAGTTCGTTCACTCACTAAAATTGTTTAAAGCGCTTCTTGAAAACTCTTATTTTGAACAAAAATTTAATTAATTTAAATTACAACAAAAGGGTAATTAATTAAGCTGAAAACCTAACTAATTTAGTGGCTAGTATGCTGACACCAGGTTAAGTAGAAAATCCTGTTTTTGTGCTAGCTAATTTGGTAACTATTTTGGCTTCTAATCTGACACCTAGTACACACACCATGATGGAAGAAGCATGTACTGTATTTGCACTTCTCTAACCATGGTGTACTCTGTTTAAATTTTTATCATCATCAAAATAGATTTTTTTTTCAAATCATTTGGCAGTTTGAAAAATTTTCATATTACAACTTGTGACAATGTAACAATGCAACAAATTGGAAAATGCGACAATTTGAATATGACCAAAATAGTTTTAGATGATAATTTTTTACATAAATATTTGTTTAAGAAAATTATGATATGTAAGCATGTAATATAAGATATTCTTTTAATATAAATGTCTATTTTTTGTATCTTTTAAATTTTTTAGTCTTTTTATACAGATACCAAATTCACAAAAGTTCTCATGAAAACAAAAAATCTGAAATTACATGGTCATCAGTGATTAATTTTGTTTAAATAGATTTTTTTAAATGTATAATTAATAATTACCTAAAAATTATAACTTTTGTAACAGTTTATAAATATATATATATATATATATATATATATGTATATATATAAATATCAACTCAGATATAAACCTGAATTTAATCAAAGTATTAATCAAAGGTTGATTATTCCCTTTTTTGATAAATTTAAACCTCAATGATTACTACTTAATAATAAGCTATGCAGTTAGATTTATTGCTTTTATGTTTTCTATCGTTTAATAAGATCAGGCTAAATATTTAGATCAAGTTAGACACCTCTATTTACATAAACATAATTTTTCAATTTTCTCATACTGCGTGGCTTTCTGTGACAGTGTGCATCAGTGCTGCCAGAAATGTAGCTGAAATTCAACAAAACTTTAACAATTAAAAGAGAAAGAAAGATCGGTTAGAATTAGAATAATTTTTACCATAAATGTCATATAAAAGCTAAAGACAATTGATAAAAAAAATAAAAGAAATGAAAATGCTAAAAACAGGTTCTTTTTTAGTCAGGAGGTCATTGGTAGATTGCCATTCCTCTTGCTAGCTATTCCCTGGGTAACAGAAAATTTTTATTAATTTGAAGTCTTTATTCTGTACCCCCAAACTTTGATCTCAAATAAATTTATAACAAGTGCGCAATGTCTGTGAGTGAAAAAAATTCTTGTACTCTCCTCTTGAAACCCAATAAAAGAAGTTTAGAAAATTTTATTTAGATTTGAAATTCCAAAAAGAGATTGTCTTACTCTATATATGTTCACCCTTATGCACTTTAGTATATTGTAAATCTACGTTGCCAGATATGGTATAAATATTCCACCAAAACCCAAACAAGATATTGATGTCCTATTTTAAAACTCTTAAGACACGATTCTTTTTATGTTATAATTTTCAAAAATTCCGCCAAATCAGGGAACATTGCTATGACGTCACTGCTAAAATACTTTATTTGTCTCAAAAGCAGCGTTGCCAGATATAATATCAGAATTCCACCCAAAAACAAATCACTGCATTATTTATTAAAAGTTTCTGAAAGTGGCTTGAGTTTGTTGTTTAAGTCTTGGGGAATTCCACCAATTATCTCAATACTGTTCTTTGCACTTTGTTCTAGTACTACTTGACATTTATGTACATGACAAGATATAAAATCTATTAAAACAATCATTACATTAAAAATATATTTTAAGTTCTTTTTAAGCTGCAGTTATGAAACAATTATGTCAAGCACATGAAACTGTAAGTCTAGCCCGTTGTACAAATACAAAGAAGTATTTATATTTGTGGAACTGGCTAGACTTGAAGCTTTATGTCCCCAATCCAATGGTTATGTGATTGTAGCTTTACTCATCACAACATTCCATCATTTTTCTTCTTCTGACTCATACAAAGATGGTTTTTTGTATTATGTACTCTTTGTTGATTTTTCTGACATCCGGTTCGAACCCAGAACCTTCTGTTACATTGACAACGGCACTTTCCACTCTGCCATTCATCCATCTACAAGTTTCAAATACTGCTGATCAATATTAAAGATACTCTCTGGAATGTTTGAGACCCAATGCCATGATTTTTTGATGTAGTGGATATTGCAACAGAAGGTTCTGGGTCCGAACCCGATCTCAGGAAAGTCAACAAAGGGTACCAGATACAAATGATCTTCTAAGTAAGAGTCAAACAAAGAAAAATGATGGAGTGTTGTGATGAGCAAAGCTACAGTCACATAACCATTGGGTTGGGCACATGAAATTCAGTTTTGACCACTGAACCATTGATACCCCGAATACCTGTCTTGGAACCATCACTCAAATGAAAAAGAGGGCCTCAGAGAATTATGTACAACCAAAAACCAATTCAGTATTTCACAGCAACCGCCAAATTTGGTAGCATTTGAAATTTTGTACATTTGATTCTGTTTATTTAAGAAATGTGATTGGAATTCTTGAATAGG
>LR051398.1:0-10018 GCA_900607525.1 Apocyclops royi
TCATGCCGGACCTAGTAGTTATATGATAGAGGATTTTTGGTGCACAATAGAAGTTACCTTTTGTGAGATAGTTTTTTTTCAAATCGGCGATTAATACAAACCATTCAAATAAAAAGTCCTTTTGAAACATTTGCCTTTTTCATTGATATGATTGGCTACATAAATCTCATTAAAAAACTTAGATTCCAAACACTGACATCAAAACTAGAGGTTGATAGAACCGGGGCCTTTCAGCTTTCAATGCAAAAAAAAAAAAAAAGGAAAGGAAAACAAGCCAAAATTCTTCAAGCCAACATACAGCATTGTATGTGCAACTGTATAATGTGAATTGAGTCTTAATAAAGAGATACACCCTTGAGGTTGGAAATAGAAAAAAAGCACTTAAAAAGAAACAAATAAAATTTAAATGGGGGGTCGTGCCCCTTGTAGGTAACTTGGTTGAAAAGTTGGCTTTTATTGATTGCTTAAATTAAGTATCTTGGTTATCTTAAATCTCTAATATTTTATTATAACAGTTTAAAATTAAACCACTTTAAATCGACATAAGTGTTCAGCAATGTCTCATCCAGTGTTGCCAAAAATGTCATGAAAATTTCCCCAAAAAACAGAACAAAATATTGTGTAGTCCATGAAAAGTCCTTATTGGACATTGAACCTAATAGTTCCGACTTTTCGTAATTTCCTCATATCTGGCAACACTGGTCTCAACACAAAAAATCCAAAAAAATGACGATTAATATTCAGTCACATAGCCGCTAAGTTCAAGTTCAGCATACGAAAGTATAGGTAAGTCAAGCCAGTAGTAAAAATATAATACTTGTTTGCATTTCCACAACAGGTTAGCCTTGCAGTTGTGTGAACTCGGCGTAATTGGTTATGCGACCAAAGCATTAATAAATAAGTTATTAGTTTTCATAGCAAAAAAAAAGTTTATTTTCACAATTCATCTTTTTCAGTATTGTGCTGGAATCTTCAAAAAATGCAATTAGTATATTTTTGACGCAAGAGGACTTTAAAAGGCGACTTTTTCAGAGTTTGGGGAAATTTTAATGACATTTCCGGCAATACTGAACTTTATCATTATGACTATGTATGTTGTGATTAGAAAATATGTTTCTAAATAGGAGCTGAAACATTAAATTCAGATGTTTGGGGAAATTTCGATGATATTCATAGCAATACTGTTGATATCTATCAATGCTCATTATCTGAAGATCTGAGAGTGCAATGTTGCCAGAAATGTCCTCAAAATTTCCCCAAAATATGAACAAAACATAATAAGTTATTTATGTAGCTTTATAGCCCATATATACACAAAAGTTGACACTTCTTACTTAGGGTAATTTCCCCAAATCTGGCAACACCGTATGAGAGTTTCTTATGACTATGTTTTGTTCTTTTATTGTAGACATCATTAACGGTTAATCCTTCAACTAATCTCCTTTAGAGAACCTGAGAAATAAGATAACAAGGAATTGGTCGCTAGGTCGTATCGTATTCATGTTTCTCTTTATTATTCAGGTTATAAGAGCGGTATAGCTTTTTGCATTAACTATTAAACTACCATTGTGTTTTAAATTATGGATAAAAGTATATAATTTTAACTTTAGAAAATGATTTAATGTTAAAAATTAATAAAAATTCTTTTGATACATTTCTATAAGTGGAGACGTTGAATTATTTTTTTTTTTTACAAACGAGATGGTTTCTAAACCATCTGAATACATGGAATGGTTTATTTAGTTACGTAACAAGCATGAACCAAGAAAGAAAGAAAAAAGTAAAGAATTGAAACGAAGAAAGAACAGAAACAGACAGAACTAATATATTTATGACCCTGGAATTAGCTATAAACATTGACCACTGGTATACCTGCGATAAGATATCACCTGAGCGCACATTTTCCCTCTTTTAAGATGATTAATTCAGCTCCAAGGACAATGACGTCATAATCTTTTCTTTCTTTAATCTCACTAATAACAGGAACCTTTTTTTGCTTGTTGAAAATCGATACAAATACTTTCATAAGATTATCTATAATAAAAATTAATTTCCAGTTAAAACTAACTCACTATGGTAATATTTTTAAGTTTCAAATTGTAGCATTTTTCATCTTGTTCTATTGTTTTATTTTAGCAATGGTAACTTGTCGCTAATCCTAAAATGTCCCAAGAAAATAAATCTATTTTATCATTTAATTACCTGAAACCTTGTTCACAGTTGATCATACAACTTTGCGACTTGTGTACAATTGACTGTCTAAAGCTTTTGTGAGTTTTCAAATATAGGTTACAGGATAGTTGCATCCAATGACTACTCTAAGGCAAGTTCGCACCTTTGCCATATCATTGCAAAATGTAGTTCTAACCAAGTTGCAAGGTCGTGCGATCAAATGTGAACACCCCTTAAGTATGTATATATCGATTTCAATTTGTCAACTAGCATAACCTTATTCCAATCATAATTCTAATTATATTATATAGGGTTTACACTACTTAAAGGCTTTTAAGCTCTTATTTAGGTATAGGAATAAATAATTTTTGAAATAATCTTGCCAGAAATGTTTTAAAATTTCCCCAAAATCAGACCAAAGTTTTGCATGAACTACTTTAAAATGTGTTAAGTTCCATATTCTAATTTTTTTCCACATTTGGTATCTCAGTCAGCTACCTAGAAAGCTTTAAAAGAAGCTCTCAGAAATATTAATTAGCTGAGAGCGTTTGACATATTAATTGCTCTTCTGATTTTTTTTTCGAAATGTCCTAACTTTTTGGTAACTGTCAGGAACATCTCAAGACAATCAAATTTTTGTAGCTATGTAGTTATTTCATATAGCCATCAGCGATTAAGAGATTATCTTAAAATTCTCGTGATAACTTTTGTTAAAACAGGTCCCCAGTATTCAACGTTATAAAAGATTACGATCGCATCATACGACTAAGATGTTCCACCTAAATAAAAAGCAAAAAATGTGTTATTTATAAAGTAGTCAAGCTTTTCTGTCGTAACGTGGATTTTCACGAAAAATAAGATTTATAACTTTTTTTGATATTGTTTCTATTCAACGATTCATAGATCAAAATTTTGACAATCAAGCTAGTCTCATATCTTGGTGCTTTGTACGAAAAATCTTTGTACACCATTTTTGTAAAAATGGCTTTTTTAGATTGGACCCAGTTCTAATATACAATTAATTACCGTCCCAACATTTATAAGCTTCTCGCATATAAGTTAGTTCATTCATAGATTGGTTGCACCAAGATTTATAAAGTAGAGGTTGACAATCTTCATATGATGTCACCACGCGCAGTTAGAAATTACCATACCTCTAAGTTTAAGTGTAAGTTTTCACTGAAATTTCATGTAGATTTTTTACTACAAGTGGCACCAAGTTCATAGGAGGAAAAGTTTTTGAAAAAAATCTCTTAGTATTTGAGAAAAAAACTTTCAAAATTTGCGTGTATGCAAAGTGACCAACCTTTACTTTATAAATCTTGTGTTACACAGTCAGCCTAGCCAGCCGTTGCACTTTAGAAGAAAGTTTGGAGAGACAGGTGAAAACCAATTTCTATACCAAACAAAATTTTTTATCTTACCTTGGCAGCGGAAGACGAATATGGTTCATCAAACATGGACCAAATTTTTGGTTTTGTTTTTTGCCACCTAAATTTAAAAAATGTCGCATTTTGTAGACTGTCGCAATGTGAAAATGTCATACTATTTACATTGTCGCAATGTTAAAATGTCAAAAATTGAAAATTGTAAAATTGAATATTTTAACTATTAAAAAACTAAATAAAATAGCCCAGGTTAGGGTGCCGACCACTCGGCTCTAGACCCGTCAACAATCTTACTTCGGGACAATATGAGAGCACTCATTAAAAAGAAAGAAATTCGTAGTGAAACTGAGACAGCTTATACCAGGAAAGGTTGCCGGCATAGTAGTCGTCCTCGAAGCCGAACTTCTTGGCTGTCTCCTCGGCACTGGGCTTCTCTGTGTCCAGGTCTAACCGGTCCAAGACGGCCAAGGTCTCTTGTGTGTCTCGATGCTGAAATTATCGTTAATCACGTTTATTCTTGTGAATTACAGTAATTCTCTTTTTTTCATATTTTATCCAAATTATCAAACCTATTTGTTGTGAAATTCGGAACTTAGAATTTTGAATAAGTTGTCTTTAAAAAATGTAGCTTAGCTTAATGTCTTTAACTACCTTGTAATAATAAATTAATGAGATGTTTTGTAATAAACTTTTTTAAAATAAAACATACCTAACTAAGTTCATAATCCAAATTAAAGTGCACTTCTATTCAATGCTAATTTTTTACATGTCATGGAGTGCTTCAGCGATGCCCCCCCAGAGGGAGGAGGGGGGTTGTTTACGAATCGTGAACTAATTTCATTATTGTACATTACAATAAGTATGCACTGTCAGTGTCAATCTTTATTCCCTATAGAGTTATCGACCCGTGGGACATAGTTGAATGTTAAAATGTGAAAAAACAATATATATTTATTTTTGCTGAAAATATACTTCTACTTTCTGTGGTTTACAATAATAAATTGCAATGGTTTACATAAAACTATTTTATTGCTCGTTTTAATCATACATATTTGGTGTTATTATCCATAATACCAGTGTATACGACAATGACCGTTGATGATTTCAAAATAAAAGTTCACAATATTTATAAGTTTTATTGGTCGACTGTCCAGTTTACAGCTTTGTTCAGAACTGAATTTTCTAGCTCACAACAGACTTCCAGACGCCAAACTTTAATTAATATCCAGTCAAGTGGACCAATCAGAAACAAGAAAATCATGAATGAATTAATGCCCACATGTGTATGGGTCAGCTGGGACAGCATGACAGGAAATGGAGTTTGATAAGAAAATTACATACATCAATTCAGTTGATAAATGCATTTGCTAAAGGGGAGGTATTAAATTGTTGCACCGAACGTATAGGATCAGTTAAGTTAGATTATTTAGTATTTTATGTTGAAGAATATGTTTTTAAATTTGCAATTTGTGACAATTCAACTTTGCCACAATAATGGCATTATGACGATATGAACGTATAAGGGTTTCATAAATAACTTTAGTTCTTCGATATCAAAAAACTTTTTAATACAGTATAATAGTCACATTTCAGAGCGTCCATTTTCCCATATTGACGTAATGTAAGTCTGTTGCAAATTGAAATTTTTTATTTTTTATTTTATTTTTGAAGCCTAACCTACATAATCTGTGTGGCCCTTAGCATTGGGAAACCTATAGCGACAATTTTACATTGCAACATTATAGGAATAGCGACGATTTGAAACCTCTTCATTACAATGGTTTTAATTTTCTTGTATCAATGGAAACCAGCTTGGTTACTATTATTTTTTTCCAATGTATAGTTCATTTAACACAATCAGTTTTACATAAACCTTCAATTACATTTTACTCAAAAAACTGAACGTTTGGCGCTGAAAAAAAGTTCTACATTGAAGTATGTCTAAAAATTATCTGTAATCTACAAAATCAAGATTTTTTCAGGACTGTGCTTAGAAAAATTATTAAGGCAGCAAATGATTTTTTATCCTTAAATGCACAAGCGATTGTTGAAATGAATTTCTTGACAATTTTTTTAAAGAAATGTTTGAGCAAATTTTGTTATTTCTTGGATCATAATATTTTAAACCCATTTCAAAATGGAGCAACCAAGAATTTTATTTTTTATCATTAAACAAGTTATCTCAGCCACTACATATTAAGCCTCAGTCACATGAAGCCTTGGTCACATATGTGACCATTGGGTCCGGCGCACGAAACCTCAAGTCTATCTCATTGCATAAATAAAAAGTAATTTTTTGCTTTTACAAAAGAAGCTAAGCTTAAGGTGAGTTGTCACAGACTCAAAATGGCGGCGAAAAACGGATGCAACGACAACTGAGATAGAAAAATTCCTATAAAAGTCATTTACGCAACCGTTTTACGCAGTGGTTTTGAGTCCATGACAACGAACCCTTATGGTTTCGTGCGTTCGACCTAATGGTTTTGTGATCGATGCTTAACGACGACTTGTTTCCACCCATTTCGTGGGTCGGGCTGCGACCAAGTTTTACATGTGAAACTTGATCGTGGGACCAAAGTCGTCGCAGCCTATCGTGGGTCGGGCGCACGATAGGCTGCGATTCGTGTTCACACCTGGAATACATGGAGACTAGTTTCCACTTGCCGTGCGATTGGGGGTCATACGACCACTTTTGTTGCACTACGGTTATGCGACCGAGGCTTTAATCTTGTGTAATTTGGTATTTAAAAAAAAGAACAAATTTGTTTGGATTTTGATGAAAATTTTGACATTTATCGAAGCTCCACTTTCGTAAAAAAAGAGAAAATTAAATTATTGAAAAGTTTCCTTTGATGAATTGTTTCACTTTTTTACAGCCACTTCACAAGGACGGTCCTATCAGTTTGCAAAAATAGTGCTGCCAGAAATGTCATCCAAATTCCACCAAAATTTGAACATAATTTTAGTTGAGACTTCTTTGATGATGATTCGTGTCACTTTTTTAACGCCCACTACTGTGTTGCAAAATAAGTGTTGCCAAAAATTCCATTCGAATTCCACCAAAATCTTTTCAGTCCACACTTCTTTGATAAATAGTTTTGAAAATCAATGTTGCTAGAAATGACGTCTATAGTCTTGGTCACATAACCACTCTGTCAAGCAAACGAAACTTCAAGTCTATCCAGTTGCACAAATAAAAATACTTCTTTGCATTTGCACAACAAGCTAGACTTATGGTTTCGTACGCTCGACCCAATGTTCACCTCAATCTGAACATTTTTCAGTTGAAACTCCTTGGGTGAATTTTGTCAATGTTTCACGGCCACTTCACAGGGTGGGTTCAGTATAGCCAGAACTGTCATTTAAATTTCACCAAAAGCCAAATGCAATATTAGTCTTAATTTAGTTATGCCATAAATAAAGCAAATTACCATGATTTAAGTTAGAACTTATTAGATGAAAAGTGATATTTTGTCATAGTGACTTCATAATTGATTTACGAAATAAGTATTGCCAGAAATGTCATCCAAATTCCACAACATACAATATCTGACATTGATATTAGATTCTTAACTTCTTATTTTCATCAGATTCCACCAAAACTGGCACTACTTTGTGAAATGTTGAAGAACTTCTTAATCCCCCTTTTCAAGGGAAAAGGGTCAAAACACACGTAAATTTTTTTCATGCAAGCAGCCAAAGCTAGAACCCATTAATAACATAAAGATATCATGACGCTTATTTTAAGCCATTGTGAATAAATTTGAGTATTTGGCCTTTGCAATAAAAATTATATTTGCTTGAAATAGGCCAGATTAGATGGTCAAAATAACTTGAGCGTTTCTTAACGAAATGTTTGAAAAACTGTTGTTGTATCATTGTTTGACATATTAAAATTGACTCAAAACGTTTTAAAGTAGAATGCTTGTATTTGAGGTAAAAATAAAATCTGATTATCCAAGTAAAAGCTGCCTTAAAAGTGCCCAAGATTCAAGTCAAGGGGGGGAGAGGGGGGCCCAACTACGTGATTAGGTTTTTTAAAATGGAATCCCACATTCAAGCCGCTGCAATTTTGTAATGATTTTATGATGATAATCTTTTACCCTAGATGTTATATCATGGTTCCAGTGTTGCTAAAAATCTATGGAAAATTCCACCAAAATAAAAAGAGAATTTTTTTGGTAGTATCTTAAAAAACCATTGAGACATTTGGTTCAATTTTAAGGAAACCCACTAGATCTGGCAACACTGCTTCGTCGTATTAATTTTCTTTGAGTGTGCCAATGTCCTTGTCCTCCAAAAAGTTTGAGCATTAAGTGACACTTTGTGATTTCCTAATACTTTCATAAGAACTAGAATTATTTCTCTTCATGGAGAGTTTCAGACTTTCTTACAAAGTTTGAAAGTTCTTTTAATTAAGAAAAAAATGGCTTGAAATGTCTCTCTTTCTTCAGATTAACACAAAAGAAAGATTGTCTAGTTGAAACGTATGAAAATAAATTGAAGATAAAACTTTTTAACCTGTAATTAACATTTTTATTATTTAGTACCAACAAAGACATGAATCACATTTTAAAATAGTCGCATTTCCCACATTCTTTCAATTAAAGTAAAATTGTCGACCATCTTATAATTCTGTTTTTAAAACTAACCCAACCCTAACCAACTTATAGAAATGTAGCTGCTTAAATTCCTTTAACACGTAATTCAAAAAAAGTTTTTTTTACAAACTACTTTGAAGTTTTTAAACTGTGATAATATAGTCACCAAGACGTATTCTATCTATTTACTGTTTTCGCAGTGTTGCAAGAAAAGGCATCAAAATTCCACCAGAAACTAATCATAATTTTTGAAAGTCTATTTACATGTAAAGCCCCTTAAATAGACCTAAATTTTTTTTGAGTTTTTGGGAAATCCACTAAATCTGGCAACACTCAAACAGTCCACCCAAAAAAAATTGTTCAGGTAACTTGTTTTGTGCATTACCAGTCAAATCATTTCTTTTTCATTTGAACTTTATTTTAATACAAATTAAATCCCTCAAGATAAATGAATCTTCTTTTTTTTTGGCTTTGTTAAGGAAATTGCTTGGAAAACAGCCTAGCTTATATAATTTCTGTTTAGGCAGATAAAAACATAACTCAAAAATTTTATATTTACACTATTTTCTTACCCTAAACAAAAAAGTGAATTTTTTCCTTAATAGATATATAACTTTTTTCTGTTAGTATTTTAAGTTAGACAGATGTCATCATCATTTTCTTGATATATCATCAAAATTCCACAGAAATAATATCGTTCTTTTATGGCTCTCTTTCAAAGAAATTGCACCAAAAAATATCATAACTACAATCTACTTCATAGTTGAGCGCAGGACTAGTCGTATACTCGACCTAAGACTAGTCATGCACACAGCGTATGAAACCTCATAGTGTAACTGTTGTACAACTATTCGTAGGTTGAGCATACGTCCGTCGTATGAAACGTCACAAAATTTAACCTATGCTAAATGTAGTTGGCAGTGAAGTCTACTTGACGACTGTTATTCATTTGAAAGCTCCGCCGTGGTTAACTAGTGTTCCCTAGGACCTACCTGTAGTCAATGTTGTAAACAAATTACATTCGTATGATACCACAAAGCTGTCTCACTACATTGAAAAGTAAAAAGTTTCCTTATTAACAAACTTGCTTAGCTTTTGACTCGTAGCGTACTTTTTCGCGTAAAATAAGTTTTATAACACTGATGCCAAGTATGACTGTATAATCGGTACTTTCTTTTAGTTTTCCTTGAGAATCCCTTTTACAGAGAGTTCCGCGCAGTGATGCGAGATTTGGTGGAATTATTTAAGATTGAAACTAAAAACTTTTGTGTCTATAGAGAGCTCAGGATAGAACATGAAATATTTTGTTCTGCTTCTTGGTAGAATTTATCGAAAAGTTATGTCAACAATAGTTCCAAGTTTTAAAAATCAGCGACTTAGCGATAGTAGTGTTACGAATTAGGGTTAAGAAGTTTGCTTGTGAAATCGAGTCATGTCTTTCTGTCGAGCACAGGTATAAAAATTTAAATATCAAGTCTAATAGGTTTGAATTTCAGAGAATCTGAAGTCCCGAATTTGATTCATTGAGATGCCAATTATTAATCATTTCATTATTCTGATTATACTCATTTTTGATTTGTCACGTTTTTCAATCGGTTGCAATCTCAGAAATGCGCAGTTTTCAAAATTGTTTTGGTAGATCGTTATTTTCGATGATTTCGAATGACTGCGACAATTTGAAATAGCACCATTTTTTTCATTCTTTAACATCAGTTCAAAGTTGTCACAAGCAACCAGAAATACCAAACTCCAAAGTAAAAAAAATCCGATAAAATTCTGCCAGCACAATGTCTTAAGTAGAAAATCTCGTTGATCCGTTTTTAATCCTTCCACTCATCAGAACAAAATACAGAAATT
>LR051399.1:0-10013 GCA_900607525.1 Apocyclops royi
TTAGCAGCTTCCTCCTATGTCTACCAGCTCACATCTAAAGCTTGAAAGAGACTGTACTGCCATTTACACACTTTTTTTCAAAGAAAGATAGCATTACCTAGCATAACTTTCTAAAAGTTAATTTTTTCTATAGTAGATATTAAAATAGCTCATAGTAAGTGGCAAAAACATGTCTAAATAAAGCCAGTGGTTTCAATTTTTTTTCAATTCCGATCAATTATTTTGCCATTTTTTGTCAATTTTTAATCAATTTATTTAAATCAAAATTTCAATTTGAAATCCGGGGCCTATTTATGACCAATGTACACATGACATGCAAAATACGTATGTACGTAAATGTCCTCACAGCACAAACGCGGGTGGGTTCTATCTATGTGGGAAATATAAATCAAGGTTTCAGTGCATTTATTCATTTTTCTTTTTCCTTAATGCTCCAGTGGATGAAGAATAATTTTCAGACAATACATCTAGATGATAATGTGTTGCTATCCTTGGATAAAAGTTCTGGTACCTGAGGTTTTATGCTAACATTCGGAATTGCTTTTCCTGATATATTTTACATAAAATTGAAATCTTATATGAATTCCCTTAAGGTATTCAAGAATCAGATCCTAAATCGTTTACCAAGGAAACAATCTTTCAAATTAGTTAAAGGAACTTTAACATAAAAACAACAAAATTATCTTTAAACGGTCTAATTAAAAGCTTTAAAATTATCCTTCCTATTAATTTTTTAGGAGGTTGCGTTAAGTAGCTCAAGAAACATTCCGAAACCGAAAATTTCACGTTCAACCTTTAGTTTTCTCATTCTTCTTTTTCGTTCACGTTTTGAACCATACCAATAATTTATAGAACCATTTACAGTATGCAGTTGCTTAAAGTTTTATAGCAGTCCGTGTTGTGAAGGGTGAGGGGCACAGTAGTTAGAAAATCTATAAATGGCGAATTTAAGAAAAAAATCAAACTCAATTTTTCAGACGAATTTTTCATTTTCAGGTCTTTATAACTAACAGTAGTTGAACCAAATAATACATTTTAGTCCATTATCCAAGTTTATAGCAAAAAAAAATATTCTAGTAGAAATGCAACCTAGTAAATCTCATCCGGAAAGTATTTGTTGTCGGAAGGGATATTCATCTTTGAAATATCAAATTTAGCACTGGTACCACTATATCCTCTTGAAAAATTTAGATTTTTTAACAGTTATATATGTAATAAAGAGAACACAATAAAACGTTTTGATGAATTTCTTTTTTCAAAGGGTATTTTTCCTCCAACATTGGTGTTTTCATCAAGAACCAAATTTTTATGAAAATTTGTCTAAATTAAAAATACATAATTATCAATAGAAAAATAGTATTTAATTTCAATTTAAAAAAAAAATCGTCTTTTTTTCAGTTTCTGACCACTGTGGGAGGGAGGGGGTTAAATTGTCTCAGTGCGCAATTGTTTAGATCACAAATATTCTCAATGGAGGACTTTGTCTCTCTTATGCTAGGAGCTGAGATGTTGTTCAAGGAGTGGGATGTGGTATTCCCAGATAAAGTGCTTAAAGGACCAATCTCAGGTTACATATACCTTTTGTGACCCCTAAATATTGTCATAATTATTTCACTGAAAACTGAATTGATTGCTGTCCCACATGTAGTTACTAACTCTTCATAACTATTACCACACTCAAAATAATACAATAATATTGAGATTTTCTCTTTTCTGGGAAGGAGAATAAAGATTAGTGTAAAAATAAATACCTTTTAGTTACGCAGAGATATCAAAATAACATTACATACCCAAACCACAGAATGAAGTATTTCTATACATTATCAATTAACTTCTCTATGTAAATTTCTAAGACATTATGAATAAAATCACACCAATAAAAAAAGATTATACTCTCAATGGATTCTAATTCAAAAGTAAATACTTCATTAAAACATAGGTACATAGCGTGGCTAAATTCGGTGAAGTGCTCGTAGTTCAGGCTGAACAAGTTGGAGTAGTACTGTGTAGGCAGAGCTCATCTTGCGATAAGGACAACGCTGAGGATGTGGACTACAAACATATTTTAATATTTTTAACTCGAAGGGGGTCAATTAGTCATCGAGCTGAAGATGGGTCAGCCCAGCTCATTTCCAATACCCATTTTAAACTAAGTCAGCACAAAGCAACCCAAAAATTCCGCCTTGTCTGAGATAAAAATGAGGTTAATATTAGTTTGGTGCTGCCAGAAATGTCTGAAATTCCATCAAAACGCTGAAGAAATAAGGAAGCAGTATATGGGCTCAAACATCTAGGCATAGTTCTATTAACAATGAATTCTTACAACCGTCGTCAACGTTATAAAAGTTATCTTACGTGAAAATCTACATTACGATTAAAAAGTTGACCATTTTATAAGTAAGGAAAGTTTTCTTTTTTAATTGAAAAGGACAGCTTAGTTGTATCATACGATTGTAATTTTTATAACCAGAAAAGCTGATGATTTCACGTCAGGTCAGGTTAGTAAAGCCAGGGTCAGATAACCGTTACGGCGGTCGTAAGAAACTGCGGGTGTAGACTGTGGTACAAATATGAATAAGCAATTTTATACACACAGCTGGCTAGACCAGTGGTTTCTAACGGCCGCCGTAGTGGTTATGTGAACGTGGATTAACTAATGATTTCAGGTCAGGTTGGGTAATGCAAACTTACTACAGTTTTGCCAATAACAACTCTCAGCACTCTTACCTGTCTTGAGAAATGTTGATGTTCCTGCGAACAGATTGACCTTTTGCAGGTCTAGGATAATTATTAACCTGAAAAATGAAAATGTCTTTATTGAACAAACTGTCTTGCTCTTTAAAATGAACCTTTCAAAATAGTAAAAGTAACAAAACACGGGAAAGAAGCTAGCACACATAAAAAAATAATCAATAATAATAATGCCTAGACAGTTCAAAATCAGAGACAATTAAATACATAGAAAAAAGTTTTGATATTTCTAAAAATACATATGAAGAAGATTCTGAAGCTGAATCCAATTAAAATAAAAAAAAATTAGTTAAGTATCACATGTAACTCTTACAAACTATGGACAACCAATGACAAACATTCTTTCTTCACGAACATTACTTTTAAGTCAACCCTTTATGGTTCTGAAAAAATAAATGCAGCCACATTATAAATGAACTTTTCTAGCTGTCATACAGGTTGGTGAAATTTATTTATATTTTCTAACAGCACTGACTTACTTTTCTCTTCTCGATGTCATGCACCACCATGTCTTCAATGTCGAGCATCCGTTGGAATGGCAAGTCGTACAAAAACCTACCAGCAGTCAATGTTATAAACAAATTACGATCCTTTTTATACAAGTTACAATTGAAAAGTTGGACCGTTTTATAATTAAATAAAACTTTGCTTTAATAATGAAGTGGGACAAATTTGTCATAAAATATGATCATAATTTTTTATAACATTGGCTACACAGATAAGATATTAGGTCAAGTTAAATAAGTGTTAATGGGACACTTACTTCATAAGCTTGTGCTGTTTGGGTGACAAGTTACTTATATTTATTTTACAAAAGGCAAGATTTAAACCGGTTTGACATGAGATCCTTTGTGGAGTGTTATTCCCCTCGTTATCCCTTCCTTTTCAAGTAATCAGCTAGCAAGTAGAAATAGGCACGGGGAAACCGAAGTAATATCTACTAACATAATAGCATAACGGGCCGGGCTATCCCTTGAATTAGCCCAGGCCAACGAATTCTTGGTTATATCAGATTTGCGGTTCATACAAATGTTTCTTCCTTAAGATCAGAAATGCTACATTCACAGACTTGAAAATCTTTTATTACCAAGGCAGCACTGACATGATGAGTTTGACTAGACTAGCAAGAACAGCTAGAACTGAAAATGGGATACCGAATGTGTCCAATGCCCTGTGCAGTTCCTGAAAAAGTTCACGGTAATATTACTGAGCTAGCTTCTCAAAAGAGAATTTTTAGTCACTGCCATGAACGACCTGTGTAATAATACAGAAATTTAAGTCTGTCATGATTACATAATAATCAAGGCTGTTTTGAAACACAATAAAAAAAATAAACTATAAAAATTTGGAACTTACCAATAAAGCTAATTGCAATTCAGCACCCAGGTGTCCATGAGCATGACTGTTCAATCGATCCAAATTTTCATGAAAGACACCTCGGAAATGCTTAATTCAATAAAAAATAAGCGCATGTAAATCGCATTTCTTTGTGATCGTATTTCTTACTATTTTAATGTATTTTAAGTTCCTTCGGTAACTTTAAGGCTTGAAAAATGGAATTCAAACAAATTCTTGAAAAAATCTTACAAAGTTTAGGTCCTTAGATCACCTAAAGATCTTTGCAATATTGGAATAGTTTTAAGGATGCGAACAACTACAGATATTCCAACAAAGCTCCGATGTACATAGCTGTGAATATACTGCGATGAAACAAATACTGGCAAAGTTGTAATTGATTTGAATTGATACCAGAACCAACGCTGCTGAACAGACGAGTGCAAATGACATGATGACAGTGACCGGGGTCATCAAGACGACGCAAAGTAAATTTGTTTGGCCACTGGGGTTTAAAAAAAGCCTAGTTTACCGAGAGAGCATGAAGATGTTGAATTTCATTAGAGGCTTAAAATATACCTAAATGGACCAGAACGAGATCTAAACGAATGAAACTTACCCGTAGAACATGCTAAAAATGAAACCAAAGACAAGGTAGTAAAGCATCAGGTAGTTGGAGAAAACGAACAACACCTAACGTCGATACCAAAAATTAAGTTAGGCTCATGATTTACAGATAGGATGAAAGATTTGATAATGAGCTAAACCCGCTAGACTTTTTGTACACGTGATCAAAAAGAACTTAAAAGACTGCTTGTTACCTGATCAAGGTAAGGCAGAACTTTGGCTAGGAGTGGGTTGAAGTCATTCAAAATCTGGTAAAGATTTTTTGTTCATTTGAGGTTCAACAATACATCACACACTCATAACCTGTATTAGTATATTGAGGGTCACAGGGAAAAAATCTATATTTGATTCGGGAATTTTTAAAGGATTTTTCTCAAGGTAGAAGTAGATTAAATCCCTAGTTTGAATTAAAATTATCTTCTGTACATTACAAACTATTTTGATCTTCAATATGATGCTGTTGCTTACCCATGGGTGAGGTTCAAGACCAGATTTCTGTCTTTCATGTGCATGCCCGACTTGACTGACAATGGACCAAGCAGAAAATGCCAAAATCTGAAATTGCAACTTATACTTGCTAGATTTCTTAAACACCACCAAAGGCTCAAATTTTTATATGTACTGACTGGGTGAATAAACTACAATGTTTAAAAGGCCAGTAACACTGAAAAGCTTCAGAACAACCCTCTACTCCTGGTTGAATAATTAAACAGTAGCTTGCTAATTTCCAATATTTATTTCACATCTTACCAATTTGGCCTTTTAATAAGCGCAGAATAAAAAAACAAGGCATATGAGT
Organism: Apocyclops royi; assembly: GCA_900607525.1. Taxonomy (NCBI): domain Eukaryota; kingdom Metazoa; phylum Arthropoda; class Copepoda; order Cyclopoida; family Cyclopidae; genus Apocyclops; species Apocyclops royi. The sequence continues at coordinate 5,513 of LR051399.1, forward strand.
TTCTTGCTAGCGCGATCTGCCCCTGGAAGCTTTATACCTTGTCTTATGCAAATCTAGGTCTTATAAAATTCAGTGTTGAGAATCCCTGATTGCCAACTGAAAATTTTACCACTGTTGCCAAAACAATCAAATTTCCAGCGAGTAAGAATCTTCGAAGACTTTTGAGAGAAACTCTGAAAAGATAAAGAAAAAAAAAGATAATTCGTCAATCACTAAGTAGAGGTTAATCCCTAAATAATTACAACAAGTGATCACGTCACATCTGGGGCTCATTTCATGTAGAAATTTTCAAGTCTTTTTTTTTATTTGTATTAGAGGAACAAACTAATGAACTGTCATCTCCTTGGGTCATTTCCGGGGGGGGGGGCGTTTAAGTTTAAAAGTACCGCCCTCGGTACGGTAGCCCCCCAGCCATTTCTGGGCTCAATCCCATACAAAGTGTCAACAGTAAGTTTTTCGTTTACACAGTGCATAAGAATTAATCCTTTTTCTATTCTTTGGTAGATTGTAGTTTCGAAATTTTTTAGATTGATTCGATAATATTATCTACATTTGTATGAAAAAGGGCTGCAGGTCAATGCCAAACAAAAATTTTTCCATTAACTAGAAATTAGAGTTTTTAGTTGCTGTTAATAAATGTCAATCATAAAGAAACTTTGACAAAAGTACCTGAATTGAAACCTGTCATGATTCGAAAACATGAGAACAATGAGACTTGGCTTCTGCCTGACAGCATCTCGTAGCACATTTATGTTTAAAACTGAGTTGTAACTTGATTCAGTACAGGCCTAATAAAAGCATGTAAATGGATCAGACTTAAGCCGCTCTATAGGTAGGCATGACATCAATTCTTGTAACCTTGATAACTACCTTCCTATAAAGAAAAGTCCATTTAATAAACATGTAAATGAACTCAGATCTCACTTGAGCAAGGGTTTTCTTTAAAACATTGCTGATTCTGGCATCATCTCGTCCAATGACACCAAGTTCCAGCTCTTGTGGATTTTGAGTACTATGGAAGCGAACCCGAGTTATGCGACCTCCAGGCAGCATCTTCTTTATACATGTGGTAGTCAGAAGACTTGAGATTAGGGCTCAGGCAAGTCGATCATGCCTGAGGAACAGGTGTTCAACACATGTTCCAGAGGGGCTACAACTTTTGACACTTTGACTTATGAGGCTATATGTCATGATGTCCTTTTTTGACAGCTTTGCCATTAACTCCCCATAATTCACAGAATCTAGGTCATGGACAACGAGTCATGCCGACCATTTTCAACAAGTCTGTGCAAGCACTAACTTGTCAATACAGGACCTATAAAAGGGGGTTGCTCTCCCCCTCTTCAAGGAGTTACTTTTTACTTGCTATCGAGTACGCATCGTACATTATTGTGTATCAGTTTTGGCAACACTTAGAATATTTAACTTACCTAAGTTTATTTCATATAAGTTCACTACAGTTCAATAAACATTATTAGGGACTTGCATTGTTAATTTCACAACCACACACTAGGTATTGTTGTACACGGGTTATCCCATGATCTCCATTGTACTTAGAACCTTAGTTTCCCGACCAAGGGTATATCTGAGTACTTGCCAGATCAGAGAGCCTACATACATATTTTGTTTCCTCTCCTGGACTATGAAACAAACCTTTTTAAAATCTCTTTGAAACTGAAGCAAAAGGTTTGCTAACTCGACAGAATTTACGTAAAATATTTTGGCCGTCATGTGGTGTGGAAGAATTTCGAGCTTCATAATCAAACCTGTAACTTGCATGCTTAATATAGAAAGGTCAAAAGGCAAGCCGAATACATTTACACGACTTAACGAACGTGCCACCCACAGTCTTCTGTCACATCCAGTGACCTCTATGGCCAGATTTAAGGACAACCAGTTATCAATTTTTGGAGGTAAGAAGAAATATATTTTATAAAAATTATTTGATTAAAGGACTCCCTCATGTTTAAGCAATCAGTTGAATACTTGATGTAGCCTTTAGTTGACCTTTAAAACCAAAAATACTTTTCCATGCCAGAACCCAACTTTATATGCAATGGTTCCAACAAAGTACATATGTAATTCTATTCAATGTATTATCATGATTAAACCCTTCTGTCAGTTGCCTTAAGATTCAGCTTTGCAACTATATATTCTTTTCTGATGCACAATGAAGGTGGGTGTAAAAAATTACTGCCCTGGTAAGTTGTTAGGTACGGTAGATTGGTACACTAGGAACTGTCAGAATTGAATTCCAATTTAGGGGAAACTTAAGAGGGGTGGGGGGGTGCAAGAAATTACCTACTTTACCAGTAGGTAATTCTGGTGACAACCGAATAAAAGTTTGGAGATAAACCCGGAGCGGTTATCTTGGCAACATATTTGACCCATGATAGTATTCACACCAAAGCATATTATTTTAATAACATGCTGAAGTTTTTTATCTGCCTATAACAAGATTGGTAGGTCACTAGATAAAGCAATCACATCATAACTGACTTTTTTTGGTATAAACCTAAATTTCATATGCTGTAACCAAAAAAGTTAACTTGCTTTTTGGCAAAATCCATTTTAAAGGAAATTTAGGAAATAATGTCACTAAGCAGTGATGCCAGATTTGGTGGGACACCCTAAAATCTAAGCTCGGTTTTTTGACTTGGAAATTGCAATACTTTGTTTATTTTTTGGCAACATTGTCATCAAGTAAGAATATTTCATGAGTTAGCTAAGCTACCTCGTCAAAGATCGGATATCGAAGCAACCGAGGCACTTCTAAACGACCCGTTTAAAAGTGCCTCGGTCAATCATGTACGAGCTCAAGGCACCAGATTTGGGGCAATTTACATAAAAGCGCCACAGTCATCATGGACTAGCTCAAATATCTAGGGAAAAGGTAAAATTTGAGAAAAAACTTTGGCACAACTGGCCCGAGCTAAGATTTATAGTGAAAAGGTTGGTCACTTAAACAATTTTCTGATAAAGTTCATATGGCTAAGTGACCAACCTTTACTTTATAAATCTTGGTCCGAGCAAGTCCGTGTGGGACCTAGGCGCTTTGGAACGGCCGAAATGACAGATGACAAAACAAAGTTTCACGCGTTTGATGAGATCTGAAGAAAACATTGGAATTCAGCAGAAAAACATAGCAGAACGCGACAAACTGTTATGCCTACAGTAGCAGAAATCATAAAAGTCAGTCGATGAAATCATGAAGATTGGGAAAAGTTCTATTGAAATTTACTTACTTCCTTATTCGTTTTATTCTATTTTAAACTGTCGTGTCAAATTTTCTATCTGAAGTCTCTGCGGACCCGGCAGATTTCTGCTAGTCATTTTTGTCTAAGTCCACGTTTCTGAGCTAGTCTGTGACGGAAAAAGGTACATTTAATTGATGATAACGTCTGTCACCTTAACCAATATTTCCTGAAACACACTGCAAAAATCTTTCGTTAATCTATAAAAATTATTTATCGTGACCAACCTTTGGAGAATTTTAGACTAAACGCAAGCAGCAGGTGACCAGATTTTGTCAAAAATTTGCCCAGAGTACTCAAAATTTCGCCAAAATTTCAAAGCATTACAAAGTTTAAAACCCCATAGATTTTCATAATTTTTTTAACCATTAAGAATATACTTAACAGCATTAATGAATATAATTCTAATTTTGGGTGGGTTCAACATTATTGTTACAGTTCTAGTCTATAGTACTTTTTGATTCATTGACAGAACTTAAAAAATTTGAAAGACTAATTTTTGCATATGTAATCATATTTTCATAGTTTTTTGTTACTAGAATTTCTTTTTTATGCTTTGTGATATGGTAAAAATTGGAGACTATAATATTCTGATATGTTGGTCAAATTTCAGTGAAATTGCATTTTTATTTTATAAAATTTTGAATAAATTGAATTTTAAAAATTTGCCCCAAGTGTAGCCAAAATTCTGGGCGAAATCACCCTATGAAAAATTCGCGACTTGACTTTAAAAATCGCCCAAAATTTTGACCAATCTGGTGGGACTGAAAGCAAGTAGTGATCGTTGTAACCTAGAGAGGTATTTTAGGTAAGCGGGAAGTTCGAAGGGTCATTTCGTCTCTTTTATTTAAGACAACAAAGTTGAATTTTCCATGATCAATCAATACGACATTTGAAAATTTGAAATATAATTGTTCTACAAGGGAAATTCAAATACCTACCGGTATGCCGGTATGTTCTTTCAGCTGTAAGTTTTCTCTAGTTAAAAAATTAATCTTTGTAGACAAGAAAAATAATGAACAGAAACACATATTGAGTTGCCAGAAAATGTTTCGAGGAGAATCAGATTAGAAAGAATCTGACATATAAATTTCAATTGTTTTAGCTCTTAAATTTTTTAGTAGCTCAAATCAAAGATAAATATTTGCTGATTGCCTGTAATTTTAAATCTCTTCATACAATCATTCCATGAACAATGAGGTAAAATCTGGCAGTACTTTATGACTCAGGTGCACAGGTCGGAGGGG